>FLSR01004873.1:68445-87921 GCA_900092035.1 Leuciscus waleckii
TCTCTCTCTCTCTCTCTCTCTCTCTCTCTCTCTCTCTCTCTCTCTCTCTCTCTCCATCTCTGTTTCTGGGAGGGCAAGTTTGTCCACACACTGTTCTCTGTTCCAGATTGCGGGGGTGACGATGGTCAATATTGAGTCAATCTGTTGATCAATCAGAAGGGTTCATATGGGACGTGTGAGCAGTGAGAGTCTGTATTCTGCACCGAGAGGCCAGAGATGAAGCTCACACATTCGCTCTTCTGCCTGTTCGTGGTCGTGTCCTCTGCCCTGGTAAGTTACTTTTTTTCCATGCATTGCTTTTATTTAAACCCATTTGGATTCTTTAACACATACCACTAATAATGTATTTATTTATGCATTGATCACAATGTATTTGCACATTAAAGTAGTTTTCCCTCTCTGACTCTTTTTCCAGGCACAGGACACAGTCGTGAACCCTAGAGGTGCTCGTCCTATTGAACACGGTTATAAGGCACAAGATACCTGTCAGACAAAAGAATGGCCTATGTGTACAGATGAGGACTGGGTATGTATTATTATTTATTTATTTAGTATTTAAGTCATACGTATCGATTGAAGGTATAATCAAGCACAGATAAGTGCAATAAGGTCCAACAACAAGTTAGCTAAAGACCATTTCATTTCTTCAGGGAACAAATGTCCATCCGGCTGCCGAGTTCAAGGCCTCATGGACAAAGCAGACCACGATATCCTCAAGAAGATTGAGAGGATTCGTAGTCTCCTGGACGAGGGCCGGAAACTTTATCGCTCCGCTGATCAAGCGTCCAAAAGCACTTACACTTACCTAAGAGAGCGACTGACCACTACCGCCGGTAAGGATACGCTTTGTTTCAATCTATGATTTTTGGACATTTTTCATAATTAATGCCAAGGATAAAGTTCATTTTTGGAAGCTCACACAAGACAATTCAAATAATGTTTTTTACTTTCACTCAGGTGGTGATAACAGGTACGCATCATTGGCTGAGCAGCTGAGACAGAGAATTACTGACATGAAGATTAAAATCGACCGTCAACTCCGGTTACTTGACGCTCTGAAGTCGCAGGTCAAAGATCAAGTTATTGTTATGCAGCGACTTGAGGTGAGCAAAATACTTCAACAAAATCTATCTATCTATCTATCTATCTATCTATCTATCTATCTATCTATCTATCTATCTATCTATCTATCTATCTATCTATCTATCTATCTAAAAGCACATTCTCCCAATGTGATCTCTTGGCGCAGGTCGACATTGACATCAAGCTACGCACATGCAAGGGCTCTTGCGCCAGCTACAGTGAGTTCACGGTGGACAAGGAGAGCTACGTTACTCTGGACAAGCAAATGGACAATCTGGACGCTATCCGCGTACAGAGTGTGGAGACTGTCAGTTCCCTGGGAATCATGAAAAGCAGGCCGTTGAAGGACGTGGTGTTGCCCTCCATATTCAAAAGCGGAACGGGTAAAGCCGAGCAGAAGCAGCTCCTCTTCGGAGACGTGGGTCAGATGCAGCTTACTCTGGAGGCGGAAGGTTCCACGCCGAATCTGCCGCAACTGTTAGCAAGTTCCCCACATCAGGTATGGGCTCAACTTCCTCCTCTACATCGCATACCTCCTCCTCCTCCTCCTCTTCCACCTCCACCGTCAAGCAGTGCACCAAGTCAGTGCGCAAAGTGGTAACACACACCAAAGATGGGCCGGTGGAGAAGACTGAGGTTACGTCTAGCGGGCCCGGATGTGAAGATTTAGAAAAACTAGGAATTTCTGATTCAGAATTTATGGCGGGAGCCAGAGATGGGAAAGATATGAGCCGTGGCACCACAAGATTAACCATGACTGGTGGGGATGAAAAGTCCATCACTTCTCTCACTCACGGCACCAGTGATCTAGGTGGCTTCGGTGAAGACTTCTTCAAGGGGCTTGGCACTAGTACCCAAAAGTTATCCTCATCTTCATCCTCATCTACAAAAACAGTGGTGTCAGATGGAAGCAAAAGTTTCTCAAAGACCACCCTCTCTGGCGACCCATTTTTTGGGGATGACCTTGGGGCGTTTATGCGTGGTGATGTTGAAGAGGATCTGCCCGATATCCACGCACGAAGTGTGAAATCGAAGGACGAGCGCAAGGCTGGCTATGTTGGTCGAGGTACACTTGAGTGAAACTCCTAACTCAAGCAGCATACACAAGTGAACCATTAGCAAATGTAATTCTCTTGATAATACTGACAATATTAGCAAGAGTTTGTTTAGATCTTCTTGGAAGCATGTGGTGTATCGTACTAAACATTATCCAAGTAATTACAAAAAATATGTCACATTTAATTGCACTCAGATGCTCATCCAGAAACAATCTTGCAGAACTATGTAAATTCCATTAGTTTCGAAATTAATGAAACAAATTTGCAATGCAGCTTTGCTCTAATCAGCAGGTGTGTAATCTTCTTTCAGATTGCGTTGAAATCCTGCAGAAGCATGTTAACGGCGGTCAGAGCGGGCTGTTCAAAATAAAGCTGGCTGGGTCAGAGGAGGTAGTAGAGGTTTACTGTGACCAGGACACTGGGTGGGGGGATGGGCTCTGGTTCAGCAGAGAGAGGATGGGTCTGTTAACTTCAATCGCACTTGGAAGGAGTATCGAAATGGTTTTGGGCAGGTAGACCAACAGGGTAAGGGCGAGGTCTGGATCGGCAACATCTTTCTACACCTTCTTACTCAGAAAGAGAGTCTTCTGAGAGTTGAGCTGCAGGACTGGCAAGGGAACGAGGCATATGCCGAATACAGTTTTAGAGTTGGCTCGGAGGCAGAGGGGTTCCCATTGACCGTGTCCCATTACACGGGGGACGCGGGGGATGCGTTAGTGAACGGACAGCCAAACTTCGAATCCTTCCTTTCACATGCTGGCATGAAGTTTAGCACCTTTGATAGGGACAACGATAAGTGGGAGGAGAACTGTGCGGAGATGTATGGTGGAGGGTGGTGGTACAATAACTGCCGGTCAGCCAATCTCAATGGGATTTACTATAAAGGAGGCCAGTACGACCCCGACACCAAAGTCCCTTATGAGATTGAGAATGGTGTCGTGTGGCTGCTTTTCAAACCAGCTGATTACTCTCTCAAAGTAGTGAGAATGAAGATCAGACCTGTCTGAAAAGTGAAAAAGAGGGGATTTGGGGGGAGAGGACAGCTAGCCATTGCTTTGAATGATCAGTGTCAATAACCTGCTTGTCATAATGTAAAGCTGTAATGTTGCCATGTATATTTTTAGACAACCATCATACCTCATGTTTCCAATAAAAATGTGTTCACTTTAGTTTTGGACTGTGTGTGTGTGTGTTTTATTTTATTTCAAAATGTCTGCTTTTAGAATATTTTTCTGGAAATAGACACCTTACAGCTAAGTCATAACCACAAAAAAGACAATCTGCTTACACAATCTTGGTTTCTTTAATAAATTCAATAAATAAAGCTTATTTTAGTATGTCTCAGCAAAACATTTTCAAAAATCGGACCTTTGTCACTGGGGCAGTACCCTCAAAAGGACATCTTTGTACCTTACGTACCACTAAAAGTTTCACAGTAGTACCTTAGAGTACATATTACTAGGTTAAGGTACTAATGTGCACCTTTAGGGGTAGATAAGATACAAAGTTGAGTGACAAGTTGTTGTACTCCTAAAGGTAAAATGTTTGCACATTTTCTTCTGGCAGTGTCCTAAAGATCATATTATCATCTTGACCACAGTTAATAATTAAAACTAATTTACCTACCTTTAATATATTCAGTATTTAATATAAGACAGTTGATAGTTGATAGTTGTCTGTGCCCTACTGGTTTAGATACTTAGTCATTTTATTTATTTTAGACTTTATAAGGTGGTTTCACATCAAGATTGTAGAACAAACAATGAGCTTACAACATTACCACTATATATCACAATTAAATGATATTCCCCTATTAATGTGAACAAAATGTTCAAAATTAGCCACCATCACCCATCTACAAACATTAAAGTGTAATAGAAGTGTGTTTGGTTTGTTGCAGTGTGTACGGCCTTGAAATCCAGTCCCAAACAACATAATCACTCTGGTTTCAGCAAATTTGGACAGTGTCCAGCATGGTCAACATACCCTTTGTGCTCTGATGAGGAGAGGGTGAGTGATTTTGGAGAATCACATAAAAAAAAAATAAAAAAAATTATTCTATGGCATTACTGTGAAAACCCTGTTATGGGACCTTTATTTTTAAGAGTGATCACTTATCTTCAAAGTGTTTTTAGTAGATTAATTAATAAGTAAATTAGTAATAAATCATAAATTAAATATCAGATATTTATTGCACATCAAAAACCACTATGAAATATTAAAAGTGCATTTATTAACTAAGAAAATTTTTTGTGATTTTTTTTCTTTTGCAGGAGGATAAATGTCCATCTGGGTGTCAAATGGAGGGTCTTATTAATGTGGCAGATGAAGACATTCGTAAACGACTGAGAAATATTTGCGGAAGGATTAAACAAAATCAGGACATCACCTCATCAGTAATGCAAACGAGTGTCCAGCTTTATAGGTCACAAAGAAAAGCTATCATCCAAACATATAGTATGTTAAAGTTATGGTTCTTTTCATATGCTTTTATATCTAATTCTCAAATCAAGTGTTTTGCCACAAAAAAAAAAAAAAAATACCTTAAGCACCATTTGGAGTTGCTTAGATTGCAACACAAGAAGAAATCCTCAAGAGAATCTCCAGACACCCTTTTGAAGTTGCCTCAGATAATTAATATCTGTTCTCACACAGTTTTAATATATATTTCAAGTGCCTCAAATTGTTCCCTTCTAAAGAGGTCACTGGATGAATCATTGACTGGAACTAATAGCTTCCATCTGTTCCTCAGAGAATTATATTTTTTTGAAAGGGTTCCTATTGGTTCTCCAGAGGATTCTGCCAATGTGCCGAACAGAACAGTTATGTAAAATATTAATTTCAGATTTCTGAGTAATTTCTCAGAAGGCCCCTTCGACAAAACATAACAATAGAAAAAATCTGTTCTATTATCATTTTTAGTAATTTACAAAAGGCTGAGGAGGTCTGATGGTTTTCTCTATGTGCAGTGCAGGAGCTCAGATACGCTGAGTTTGCTGAAGAACTTCAAAGAAACCTAACATTCCTGCACAAGAGGTCTACAGAACTTGCAGAAGACTTACAGAAGCATCATCGCATGATCTGGGATCAGATAAATGAAATCCGTCGAACTGAGGTAAGGTATTTACCAAAGTCTTTTATTTGAGCTGTTCTCAACCAAGGTGCAGTCAAAGTCACAATGCACTAACGTTCAAATAACATAGTATGAATAAAATCTCTGAGAGGTGAAAATATTACAGCCTATTTAGAATTTCATTAAAGCCTCTTCAACACTGCTGTTTTTTTTTGTTTGTTTGTTTGTTTGTTTGTTTTTGTTTTTTGACTGGAAGTTCAGTTGAGTAAATTCAGGTTCACATAATCAATATATTTGATCAAATGTTCTGCAAAAACGTTTGAGTCAGGGATTTCACTATTTGCTTGAAGGTTGAAATGTAACTTTTGCCCTGATTCAGACTTGTTTTTGTGTAATTCTTTGGAGTGAAGGTGGACATTACATCAAAATCCGTGCGTGCAAAGGATCATGCAAGCAAACCTTTGACCATGCCGTTGATAACGAAGCCTTCAAAGCTATGGAGTTCAAAATGGCGCAGTTCAGCATGATCTCGAAGAGGCGGAAATCACTCGCCAAAGTCAAAAAACTGAAACTTCAGTCTGCTGATCGGCCCGCTGTGTCCCCCACTTACCGTAAAATTCCCATTGTTCGCACTGAGCTTCTCACAAAGTTTGAAGACATTGAGCAGCATCAGGTGGTTTTAGATGAACTCCTTGAAGATTTTTAATCATATTTATGTCTAGATTAGTAATATGAGGGATAGTTTTTATCTAACACGGTGGGTTTGGTAATGTATACGAGCAGTAGGCTGTACTGACAAATGCTTATTTCTTGTGTTAAATATTTGTTGCATATTTATTTAAAGATCACATGTCCCATTTATTTTGCCAATATCACCTCAACAGTTTCTTGTTTTTTTTTATTTTATTATATATCTAACTTATGTCCAATATTCCTATGACAAATATTCTGTTCTTAACAGCAGAAGAAAAAGACAACTAAGAAGCAAATGTGAATGAGATACTGTACAAAATGCCATTTCACAAATTTACCTCATTAACATCTCACAACTGTAAGGTTTTAATGAGTATCATGACTTCTGTGCCAATAAAACATTTTTCATAAGGCATTTGTGTGTGTAGGTGTTTGGCCACTTTTGCAGTTTTTTTTCTTTTCTTTTCTAGTTAAGTATGACATTAAACAATGTTTATTAACAATGTTTCAACCAAACAATTTTTACCCTAATAAAGTATACTTGTTTACCAAGGACACAACAAAATGGGTAATAAGCATGCTGGGGACATGGGACATGTGAAGCCATTTCCAACTAAGCTGTGATTATGTCAAATAAAGTATGACATTTTTATTTAATTGTGTATGTTTAGGATATACACTCTCAGAATTTTTTTTATTGGAGCGGCACCTATTCAAAAGGTACGCGTTTGTACCTTATTTACCCCTAAAGGTGTATATTAGTACCTTAAATGTACATATTACATAATAGTACCAAAATGGTACATATCAGTACCTTTTAAAAGGGTACTTTATTGTTTTGTTTTTTGTTTATTATTATTTTAAAAATGTCCACATTGTCATTTCTATCACAAAAATTCTCCCATTATGCATGTATATACACTTTTGGCCCTGACCCTAACCCTAACCTCAACCCTATTACACAAATTATTAGTAGACAAATTAAATAAACCTGTGAGAGTGTGAAAAGGGTTTTAAAACAAATTATTTTATAAAAATCCACAATTTCAAAAGTACTCATAAAGTGCAGAAGAAACAACTGTATGTGTTCATGTTCAGTCAATTTGAATATGCCAGAATTTTATTGCTATTGCAGCTTCATACATCTCAATCCAAACTGATACTAATGTTGCTCTCTAAAATAAAATAAAATAAAAATACATAAATACTGAAGACACTTTGCTTAATTTATTTTATAGATCAGCTTTAATGAGAATTAAGTGGATTGTGTATCCATCTTGTTTTACACTGTTTTGCATGTATATTCCTTTTCAAACACTTCCAATAACACAGTTCCGAATGTTTCAAGTTCAGTAAAACTCTTTTATGCAAATACAAATAATAGCTCTAGTAAAAATTTAGGTTCAGGTTTTATTAAACTTAAAAGAAATGAGTGGCATTGAACAGGAATGTACACAAGAATGGACACATAGTATCTCATTTCAATTCATTTTATCTTGCTTTGAAGTAAGGTCTGATCTTCATGCTGATAGATTTGAGCGAATACCACGAGCCCTTCCAGTTCATCCACACAATGCCATCATCTGTCCCATGCTTGGCCATGTATTTTGTATAAGCTCCCCCCCTGTAGTATCGCCCATTAGGATTACAAGAGTGGCATCGGTTGTACCACCATCCGCCTCCATCTTCCTTTGAACACTGCTTAGAAGGATCTCCAGGTATCCTGTTTACGATTGACACAATTGGAAAGAGAAAGAACATTAGATACTGCGTTTTTCCATGCAGTTTTCAGTCTGGCCATCATTAGGACAAGCTATCTGTATACGAACCATTTGTCGTTATCTCTGTCATAGGTGCTGAACATCATGCCATTATGGATGGTCATGGTACGGTTTTCTCCAATCAGTTCTGTTGCGCCATCTAAGAACGTGTTTCCAGCTGTTCCTGAGTAACGGCCAACTGCTAGGATGTAGTTGGTGGCTTCGCCCTGAATAGTGAACTGCTCGTACTGAGCGTAGACCTTTGAACTGGACCAATCTTCCATTTCAACCAGAAGCTCGGTGGGACCCATCTTAGTAAGCTGACTAATACGCTCGTTACCCAACCAGTATTCACCTAAAACAATCCACAACAAGTTAATTAGAGAATGAGATGATATGGTGAATCAGTGAATGTAACATTGATATTGAGAACCTTGCTGGAAAGACAGTGTTTAGAACTGCTATTCTGGTACAGGCTGGTATATACTGGTGTTTATATGCTGTTCACCAGGTTTTTATTTTATTTATTTTTTGGCAATACTGGCTGAACATGTAAGCTTGCTGGTTTAGCTAGTTAAGAAGCCTGGCAGGGTAAACCAGCACAACAAAACACAACATCTTGGTCTTTTCTGCAGGGTCTAACCACACAATATGCAATGCTAGTCCGAGGTAAGTTCTTGGCCAGATTCTTCTTGTTCATCAGTAAAACTACACATTCTAAAACCCGACTCCCACATTTTATAAGTTTATTCATGGTTTTGCATTTCATTTGTTAGCCATAGATTACCTGGAGTCTGGCAGTGGCCTTTGCCCACATCAAATGCGATGTTTCCAAAGCCTCTTCGGTAGTCGTCCCAGCGCCTGCCAAAATCAACACTGCCGTCCATTCGGCTCTGGATGACCACCCAACCTTTGGAATGATAGAGAAGTTTATGATCATGGTTGCATTATTGGAAAAACATGCCTCTACCTACATTTTTGCAAAACTCCAAAAATGTACGGTTTCCAGTTGAAATTACCATTAGTGGCACTTGACACCAAAACACACAAATTATGATTACAGGAGCAGATTATCGATTTAGAAAGATTTATTTTAGCGCCGTTCCTTGACACTATGTTATGACCTCAAAATATTTTACCATGCATGATTTGTAAAAGTACATTTTGTCATTTGCATCACATAACCAGCTCAATTTGCTTGGCTATTGGTATAGTAAACTTGCTCAGTAGCGCACCTGATACAGCAATGCACTTGCTCGGGAGTCCCGTGAAACATCAATCACAATAAAAGAGCTAAAAACTGGTAGAATCAAGCTAAAATGGCATTGCTGCTTTAGCAAATGTGTTATTGGCTTTTGTGTTATTGTTATTTATGTGTTATTGACACGTTTGCTTTTGTTACCATTACGGGGATTATGGTGGTGTTTATAGGTGCATTAGCGCATTAACCTTTTAGCACCACATCTAATGTCCGAACTGGCCAAATACAACAGGCAACATAAAATGTTGCCAGATTCACATTCATTTGTTTCAGATAAAACTGAACTCACTTTTAGTGCCACTCACAGGACATATAGTAGGGCACGTTTTCCCAATGAATCTGGGTTGGGTGTTTCTCGTGACTTTCCTCAATAGGCCACATGATTTTGAGATCCTGAGTTACATTAGGGGTTTGTTTAAATGAAGTCGACATACCTCCTTTTTGACTCGTTTGATCGCAGAAGACCTTGTAGGGTGTACTGAGTGGATCAGGCCGTATGAGGTACATCTGGAGTCCTCTCCTCCTTTGCGGATAATGTCTTCACACTCCTTGCCGGAAACCACAGGAATCGGGCAGCTGACTTTACAAGGCACCTGGCACTTGGCTCTCTGAGTAGTGATGGCTTTCTCCAAACGCTGAATCTTCTCACGGACCTTCTCCAGCACAGCCTGTAGGATTTTGATATTCTGGGGGAAGGTGACGTCCACAGCATCCTTAATATAAGCATGCTGTGTCTCTAGACTGTCTGTGTACTGACCAACCAGCCTACCATTGCCTATGAGAGAACACAAAGGGGGGATGTTTAATAATTGAGAATGTCTCATAAAAACGATAATGAGTTGATATTTTTATTTATTTGGCAGATCCCTTAATTCGTTTCGTATTGACTTACACAAAGTATATTTTTGATTAAAATGTGTGATCCCTGGGAATCAAGCCCAGGGAATAAAACAGCTGAGATATAGGAAAGCTTATCAAAAATCATCCTAGTTTCATCACAATAGACTTGCAGAGGTTCTCAACTCTGGCCCTCAAGATCCACCTTCCAGAGTTTAGCTCCAACCTTGATCAAACTCATCTGCCTATAACTTTCTTGTAATCCCGAAGACCCTGATTAGCTCGTTCAGCTGTGTTGGTTTAGGGTTGGAGCAAAACTCTGCAGGAAAATGGACCTCGAGGACCAGAGTTGAAAAACCCTGGGCTAATACTGTACTTCCAGATGAAAAGATTCTACGCTCTCTGAAGGAAGTATAGTTAGTTACCATCGGTGACTCTTTGTCTTTGTGCTACTTCTGCAGTCATATCTGTGACGTAGCCATAGATAGAGTTGGTGGACTGGGTCAACTCATCCACAGATCTTTTCAGCGAATCTACAGTTGGCCTTACGTTACGTTCTTGCTTTTGGATGGTTTTCTTCAGCTCACAACCTGTGGGACACAACACTCCCTGAAGAGAGAGAGGGTGAAAAAAAAAAACTAATTTAATTGTGGTTTGTGTGGTATTTACTTAAATCAGGGCCGTAACCACCATTACAGTTATATTCAGATTAATGGGTTAATGGTTGAACAAATTGGTTTTCAATGGGAGATTATATGTTGTTAAGATTATTCCTCTAGGCCTCACTTACAATTTTGTCATCTTATCCTAAAATATCATAAATTAGTGCCTGAATGGGTTATGTCACCCATCTAAATACATACTGCACAAATAAAATCAAAGCATATATAGGCACTCTGACCATTTTCTCAGACATGTGGGTACATCCACCCGATTCTGGGTACTCTTCCTTCTCCTGCGTAGCTTTTCCCACCGGCGAACAGTTGGTCGTCCACGATAACGGCTTGCCCCACTGACGGGGGGTGGGGCCGCTGGGCCTGAGGAGTACGTCTCACGACCTCTACTGACAGGACGATGACCCCTGGGATCTACGGTTGCTTTAGGCTAAATTCAGAACAATACATCTTAAAATGTCACTGCATTTTTTTTATGTAATTGTTTGCACATTCCATATGATTTGAGGTCATATGTACGCCAAAATATGATCTGTATATACACATATATGCTACACCATATTTGACAAGTTTTTTAATTTTTTTTATGTAATACAATCTTAATCAACCATAACTGACAAATATATCTGTCCAAAGTCACTGTGTGTGGGTATTAATTTATTAATCATATTTTCTGGATTATTTATGCAGTATATGATTTGAATTGACTATTTATTAATATTTAGAATTTTAAAACGGACTTACCTCTTTTTTTGCTTCCTGAAGCAAGACGACATATAAAAACAAGACAGTAATTACTACATTTTCAAAATGTAATATTAAAATTCGATTAAATATTAGAATGTTAATAATATTTACCCCTCCATAATCATCATATTCGTCTTGTGCGAGAGTTCCAACAACGCACAGGAAAAGTAATAAGAGAAGCTTCATTTTGGTGGAGCTCACACTTCAGTTCCAGCAACAGTGTGAGGTTCTCAGCTGTAGATAATTCAGTGCTGCTCTCCCATAATTTATACCATACGCCCCCCTGCACTGGAATGGAGGGACTGCAGTTTCTGGTTAATCTTTAATTCTCAATGTGCTGCTTTTGGTAATCAGTTTAGGGACGGCATCATTTTGGGGAAATGAAGAAATGATGTGAACAAAGCAATAATAAATAATCATGAAGCAATCAAGTAATATGTATATGCAAATTAATATTTCACTATAACAAACTATAGCAAAAAACAGTTGGTATGTTATGTGGCTTATACTATTGCATGTAAAAAGTTATTTACAATGGCAGACATATTTTGGAATAGAAGGCTCACTTCATGGCCACATTTAATTTAACTGCCCACTAGGCTACTACATTAGTTGCTACCAGAACATGTATGATAAAAAAATAAATAATAATGTGTACATGTTTATAACATGTGAATTGTTCAAACTGCAAAAATAAAACGAAGCATTTTTAGTAAAATGACTAATACTCAATAGTATGATGGACCTGTGATTCAGAGTAAAGAATCTCCAATTGAGACACGCTCAATCAGTTGAACTATATGTTTCTGAATGTTCTGTTAAATCTGCATTACTCAGCAAGTAAACTATTGATGTTTGTTTGGCCAGTGTGATTTGTTGTGCCATATCTTCTTCAACCACCCACATCTCTTAACTTTGACTCATAGCTAACAGACATGACAAACAGACACTTTGCACTCAGTGTGTAGTTAGTATTATGATTTTTTTTTTTTTTTAACACTTTAAGGCTCTCAATAACTCCTATCAGTGTAAAAGTAGGCTACTGATAGCTTTTATTAAGCAATTAAGTGTAAATGAGAATTAATTCTCAAATCTTACTGAATTACAAATTATACATTTTTGGCTGTTTTAGATAGCTATCTACTCTAAACACTTTTACGTAATTATATATACAATTTCAGAAGCAAGCTATTTGGTATTTTAGAAAATATAAATGAGTTTACGAATGTAGCCAATCCCGTAGATGTGTGCGTGAGTGCTGCTCCTGCGCAGATCTGTGCCAGCAAGCCGTCATGAACACATTACAGGAAGTCCGTCGGTTCTTTTGAACGGTTCACTTCAAAGATCCGGTTAAAAACTATTTAAAAAATGATAAAGCATACAGAATTACATCTCGTGCTCCTAAATTTCCACTGTAAAATATCAAAACGTTTGAATAAAATAAAATAAAACGTAATAATATCCAAACCTTGACAAACAAAACAACAGGCAATTAATACAAATTAATACAATTAATTGTGCAACCTATCTTAAATCATTTTTGCACGTTTTAATAGGAACTGCTTCGTCAAAAACATAGACTGTATAAAACTGTCAAAAGAGACGGTTCAGATCAGGACAGGTTCAAACAAATGAGTCGGCCAATGAAAAGATTCATTGAAGAGATTCGACTCACCGGAACGATTCGTTTAGAATGGAACACGAGCATGATGATGTCTGCCGGTAGAAACGGAGCCATTAATAGATGACTGGAATCTAGAGCGATATTAATAATGGCTGACCTGCAACCCCAGGTACTGGATTCAGTATTTCATATATAGATGGTCCTCAAACAACTAAAACC
The DNA here is from genome assembly GCA_900092035.1 of Leuciscus waleckii. Taxonomy (NCBI): domain Eukaryota; kingdom Metazoa; phylum Chordata; class Actinopteri; order Cypriniformes; family Leuciscidae; genus Leuciscus; species Leuciscus waleckii. The sequence goes on from FLSR01004873.1 coordinate 81,475, forward strand.
TCTGATGTTTCGCGTTAATATTTTGGTATAGGCTAGTGCTAACTGTCGTGTACACTGTCAACGACGCGGCGTTGTAGCTAGTAACGTTACCCTGCTATTGTAACGAACGAATCTGTTTACATCTGATCAACACGCTCGCGTGCAGTGGAGATAGATCCGTTGATTATAATGGGAAAGGTTTTGTTTAGTTTGTTCAGCAAACTTGCGAGTAAAATGCCTTTAAAAAACGTGGCAGGAACATCCGTCTGTGGATTATATTGCAAACATATGGTTATGATATTCACGGTGATACTTACTGTAATGAGAAATCCATTGCCTATCACTGCCTGTTTTATTAAAAGTGAATTACTGGGTAGTGAGAAGGATAAATCACAACCTGCAAGTGGACATGTCTGGTTTGTGAGTAAATCAAGCCAGTTTGACCCTCTTTTGTACATTGAGAGCTAGCCTATGTTATGAAGACTTTGAGGTTTGAAAGGCACTGTTGTATGATCAGTAGTTTGTATAAATGTCCAGCTAAGTTCGCAAGAGCTACAAAAGCTCTCTTCTAGTCAGCTGACTTGTCATGGAGATGTGTGTACAAGCATGGCCATGTTTATCTCACACTCAATGACATACAGAATAAGATGCCAGCATCAGATTATATGCACTCTATATGGGTAGTTATAGGTTCAGATGTGAAGGTATAAAGGTCGGATCGGAACAATTGTACCAGTTTTCTTTTTGTGATTCACTTAAATTGGCACTTTTAAATGTAGCTAGTCTTTCAGTTATTATTACATCTCTTGAACAGGGGTGGACTTAATGATTTGGGGGCCCTAAGCAAATTCCAGGTATGGGTCCCCAACACACCAGCTATGTGCTCTTTTACATTTGTAACCCTTATATTGCTGTCTCTCTTTCAATCATAGTTTGTAGTTTAAGTAACACTTTACAATAAGGTTCATTGGTTAACATTAGTTAATGTATTAACTAATATAAACTAACAATGAGCAAAACATTTGTTACAGTATTTATTAATCTTTGTCAATGTTAGTTAATAAAAAATACAGCTGTTCATGGTTTGTTCATGTTAGTTCACAGTGCATTAACTAAGATTAATAAATGCTGAAGAAGTATTGTTCATGTTAACTAAGGTTGTTAACTAATGAACCTTATTGTAAAGTGTTACCGTAGTTTATTTTCCCCTTCACAACTTATCATCGACCTGATGTGGTTCTAAAGCCGTGTTACCTTTTTTTCCCTATCACAAAATAAGACATTTTAAAAAAGAAAGAAATCATGCTTGCACTTGGCTGTGATTTGTGAACTAAATAAAGATTTAAACATGTCATTAAATAATCCCATGCAACTTGTCCCGTATTCCAAGTGTTCTGTAGGCACATGGTAGGGTTTGCTGAGAAACAAACCGAAATTTCAGTTATTTCTGACAGTTTCGCCCAGGAAAAGCACACAAACAAATAATTTTGAGAAGTCAAGATGAAACACACAAGGCGTATCTGTAAACACCTTCTTCTCTGAGGTGATTACCTCTGTTGTAAGACAGTCAGACAGTGTTGTGTCAAATTCTGTGACCCACAGAATCATGTGATGGTAGGATTAGGATTGGGATTAGGATTAGCTCTTTACAGCACCTACTACAGTTACATAATTCGGCGCGTCATATAATCTCCATAACACAAACACTCTAGAGCTTTGCCAAATATGTTTTGCCAATACTGATGGGGACCCCCTGATTCTCCGGGGCCCCAAGCTTCCACTTAAGTCCGCCCCTGCTCTCGAATACTTGATTCTGATTGGCCATTTGCTGCATTCTGCTGTTAAATGTTTTTGTTTATAGAGTGCACCAGTGTCCACCCACTTTTGTAGTGACCTTTTAAGGGATTTTAAGAAAGTCTTAGTTTAAGAGTTATCATCCATGAACCAAATCCAACCAGCTATAAAGTGAATCACATTGTAACAAACTTCATCAGACAAAAATACAAGAATGTGTAGTTCACAGCTTTATGGGAGTTGGGTGGGCGCTAAATTGTTCTTTTGGCATTTGCTTGTGGTAATTCTCTGATTGGTGGAGATTTCTCTGAAGAATCATGGGTAATGTAGTTTTTTCACCAGAAATTCTGCTGTTAAACTTGATTATATAAAAAACAAGTTATAATGGAGGTTGATGCCTTCAACAAAAGCATTTACTATTGATTAACAACCTTGTAGCTCACACAGTAGTTCTGTCTTAAGCCTAACTATTTAAAAGTAATTGTTAAAAATCAATTCCCCCATGGAGAAAATGAATGGGATTTCTGCTTCCGGAACTCGACTGTTGCACTCTATTATGTGTTCTCTGACTTCTGTGAGTTCTGACTGGTCAATAGCATTTAATAGTAACCGAAATCAACACATGAGGCAAAATAAATCCAGACCGGGGGTCTTGTACTAACTTGAAGGGTCATACAGCTACACACATAGTAATTGTAAAAGAATAGAAGATGCATTTCAGTGTTGTTTTTGTAAAGCATGCCAGTTCCCTTATTTTTGTATTTTCTAAATCCAGTTTTTTCTTCACAGGACGATCTTTTGAAAATGTCTAACAGAGAATCGTGGAAGTAAGTAGTCATGAGCAATCTTTTTTATGTGGTTGTTGCTTAGAATAATATATATATATATATTTTTTTTAGATGTTCAGAAAGGTGAAAGTTGTTGTAAAAGGATGTTCAACTTTTCCAAACTGTCACAACCTGTCTTTTTAGTGCCTAATGATTGTCACCATCTGTGTAAAAATAGTTCCTGGAGCATGTGTGTCATTGTTATAAGTGAACACTAGCAATGTCGTGCAAGTGGCCTCAGTAGGTCTGGCCTCGTGTATGATCGTGCAAAAATGAACCTCTTTCACAACCTAGTTTTCTGTATCTTTAGCTTCTAGTTTTGAAATCACTGAATATATGAGTGTTGATCTATGATGTCTTTGGTTTCATGGCATAAAGATTCTCTGATTATTTCTGACTTGTGTGTACTCTCATGTGTGTGTAACTCCAGGATGCAGCACGAGAGGTTGCATGTGAAGCATCGAGGTCATGAGGCCATGCATGCCGAGATGGTTCTGATTCTCATCGCCACGCTAGTGGTTGCTCAGATTGTCCTGGTTCAGTGGAAACAAAGACACGGCAGATCCTACAACGTGAGCACCTACGTTTACATGGACTTCTTTCGTTTCAATCTGAACTCATTTATTCCCATTGATGTAGCGTTTTCATGAATGCTAAATAAAGCGATCAGGTTGATGTGTGCGTTTATAAGTTACAAGCCTCAAATTGGAATAGATTTTTTGACATGCACAAATATAGAGGGTTTCCCTCTGTGTGCACCTACTATTCTTCTACATTGCGTCTTTTCTTTGTTTTAAAGAGCTGACTTAATATTTACCTATTTTGGGTCCTAATTAGGAGACGACGCGCACATGAACCATTGTGTTGTGCCGTTTATTTTTTTATCAAGCTGTAAAAACTCCCCTTCCCGCTAGGGGTGTGCGATATATATCGTAATTGTTGTTTTAACGATGTGCGATTTGACATTATCGAGTATAGCCTATCCTCACACACACCCAGAGTGAATGTGATACTCTACGTGATGTGCATGCATACTCTCCGTGATGTAGTCTTGTAGATTAGACTAGTGCGTGTGCGCATTTAGAGTGCACGCTTTCACTGCGTGATTTAGTCTTTATTTATATAATTTAGTAATAAATATCACAAGAGTGCAGTTTTTCTCCAAATATCAGCATGATAACAAATGTGATATTGATTTTATACAAGTTTAATAAACAAGGAGTTAATATAAGTGACTTACATTTTAGACACCATATTGCCTGTTTTTGCCAATAGAAAATAGATAAAGATAGTCAAATGCTTCTTTCCATGAATGAATCAGCCGAATCGGTTGAATCTCAATGATTCGCTCATTAACAGTGACTCGCTGCCACCTACTGGTGGTTTCAATTTCACATTTTAAAGTATCTTTTCTTGTTTTAAATCATTTTAAATATCAATATTGCAAAGATGAATTTTGTTGATAACGATTTCATTTGATTGGTAACAGCCCTATTGTGTTGTGTGTTATTTTTATAATTGAATTTGATTACATTTATGAAATTGACACAAAAGATGATGCATGCATATAATTAGGTTTAAAAAATGGCTTTATAAAGGTAAAAAAGCCCATATTAGGTAAAAATGCCCATATTAGGTAAAAATCAATTGAAACATATTGAAAAAAAATATTTCTGTCACTGCTGTGAACTGACCACCACGAAGAGTATGAAGAATATCAAAAACTTTAGGAGTCGGCTGTCCACAACAGTCCTAAACCTACCAAAGTACCAACACAATAAACACACTCAGCAAAATATCGTCTAATAATCATTATCGAGAAAATCCCAGAAAATATCGAGATATCATTTTTTGTCAATATCGCACACCCCTACTTCCCGCACCCAAAACAAGGTGTCTGTGGATGAGAGTCCGAAAACAAGGACTGGTGGGACGTTGTCCTGCTCCACTTCATAGACGAGAGTTGAAGCAAAATTTTAGAGTGACACAACAATCATTTCTGACTTCATTCAACAGCTTGTTTCATGCATCATTACACCAAGTCATTGCGTATGCGTAGTACTTTCCCCTCATCAGTTTGTTTTCAATCCGATCAAGTGTTTATAGGTCCTCTTGATCGGATTAGAAAAGGTTTAAAGCACAATCCGAATGGGATTTTAATTGGATTTGGCCTATTCATTCCGATTGACGTGATTACGAGACTTTTTTTTTATTCAGACTGTGCTAGTAGTCCGATTAAAATCAGATGTTTAGGGTCCATGTGCACAAATAAAGCTCTGTAATAAAGTAGTTAATGAATATTGTTAATATTGTTTGTCTTGTAGATGGTCACACTATTGCAGATGTGGGTGGTTCCTCTGTACTTCACCATTAAGCTTTATTGGTGGCGTTTCCTGTCCACATGGGGCATGTTCTCCGTCATCACCAGCTATGTCATATTCAGAGCCACACGCAAGCCTCTTTCCTGCAGAACGCCACGGTAATACTTGAAATGCTTTCAGTTTTTTAAGAAAAAATGACATTTGTCATCTTTACTGGCCTGTATGTTGTTCCAGACTGTTCTATAGCTTTTTATCTTATGTTAGTCACAAAAAGAAAAGTTTTGAGGAATATTCACTCTGTTCTTTTCTATACAATGAAAGTATAAAGTAATCAAAGATTTGTTAAGCAAAAAAGGACTAGTCTTTGGGTTACAAAATGTATCATTTGGGTTCCATAGCATATAGAAAGTTAAACTTTTTCATTATTGAATTTTAATTTTTGGATGATTGTTTCTTTTTAATAAGCTAAAAGAGCAGCAGGATGACTTAGTATTTGAAGTACTTATATTAATATATTATTCATTTAAATTAAATACTAAAAGAATGCATAAAATAAAAATAAACTAAATATCTGGAATCACAAAATGAATCATAGTTCATTAATTCAATATATACAATTAATTAACAATGTTAAATATATCAATCAACAGTTTGTCATAATTACAGCACAAATATCATGTGTATGCAGCTTCGGTTACTGTATTGTGTTGGAAAACGGAGGGCCTTCAGAAGCACTGCTTTACATATAATTGTCTCATATAAAAAAACAGCAGCTATGCGAGTTTTATGAGTGCAATAGACGACGTGTAATTCCCCTTGTAGAATGTGTTGCCTGTGCATTGTTATATAGAATATGAAACTAAAAGCCTTTCACTTCTGCAGGATGGTGTATAAGTGGTTCCTCCTCATTTACAAGCTGAGCTACGCTGTGGGTGTTAAGGATATCTCGCCATCATGTTTACCATGTTTGGATTCAACGTTTTTTTCAGGTGCGTAACATTGAAAACATTGACATATTTGATCAGAAATGAAACAGTGCCTTCATTCAGATCCTAAAATCCCAAACACAGGGCACAGGGATCCCAAGGAGGAGAAATTGTCTGTCTGAGTAGTGAGTCAGTAGTTAGTTCGCCCCCTGTTCATTGTTTCCATGGCAATGCTGACACAATGGCGTTCTAATTAGAAGGAATTACTCCCTTAAGCCCTATTCGGATGGCACTAAGTTTCCAGGGGACGGTAGAGACATTTGTGTTTCACAGACATACTTTGCGATTTTTTTAATCCCACCCGAATCTGCCAAGTCTTTCCTCACACAACCACTGTAAAAATTCCAGGGCAAATTACCTACTGTTTTCAGCAAACTCCTCTGGGAAATATAATCCGGTCTGAATGTCTATGATTGACAATATTGTATGATCCTAATGCTTCTCCTCGTGTTTTTTTTTTTTTTTTTTTTCTCCCCCCCCCGCGGGGGCTAAAAAAAAAAACCATTTTTTTTTCCCTAAGGGGGAAAACGGATTTCAAGA
>FLSR01004873.1:88065-127173 GCA_900092035.1 Leuciscus waleckii
GCGCATAACACACGTCATAACCAAACGTTATGTGATTGGCTTACGGGTAACCAATGATTTTAAACTTCAGACAAGCGCCCCCCCGCGAGAAAGAAAACGCTTTTCAATTATGCCCTTCCAGACTCTGTCTACAAAGCAAAGCGAAGTAGCAGAGTTTGGTATTACCAGGCTAGGATTTTATAGTACTAAATTAAATGTAAGAAATATTTATGATCCATTTATTACCTGCTAATCACTTTTTGAGCATAGGCCTGAAAATGAAATTTCCAACTTAAACTGTCGTAAATCTTGAATGCTTTGAAGCACAGACTTAAGTTTGGTCTCTTTATAAATTCAGTATTGCTGAAGTGAAAAAGTTTAAAAAGTGAAACTATAAAAAAGTTTTATTATTATGAAAAATGCACACAAATGCAATTGTAATTCAAATGTAGTTTTTAAAACTAGTCCCGTCCGAAAAGGGTATTGAAATTGTGAGTGTGAAAAGAAATGGATGCATACAGTACTTCTGTGGTGACATATGTTTCAGAGGATGTGCATGTCAGGCTGATCGCCATTCTAAGAATATGTATATAGACAATTGATTGTATAAGTTATGATTGAAATATGTTTTTAAATGTTTAAGGGCTGCACAATTATTTAAATTAAAGTTGAAATTGGGAAATGACCAAGTAAATACAAAATTAAAGTTGAAATTGGGAAATGACCAAGTAAATACATTTTTTTTTTCCAGGTTAAAGCAGAGGACTCAATGGATGTAGGTGTGATCATGCTTTTCTATGGTCTGTACTATGGGGTAATGGGACGTGACTTTGCTGAAATCTGCTCAGACTACATGGCATCCACTATAGGGGTAAATACATATACATCAGTTTCTATACGTCAATGTCCAGACATTCTCATATTAACTCTTTGGCCGTGTGTCCTCCGAAGCGTTTTTGTCCGTATTCTTTTCAATTTTTTTCAATGGGATTGGCGCTTATTTAAATACGGTAGCAGCGTGACAAGGCGCTGAGCATCTATTTCGTGTGAGTGCTTGCTGTTTTTTTCCGGATGCTGAGAGTGGAAGAATGTTAAACTTTGGGTAAAACAGAGGCTCATCACTGTCACTTTTTACCCAGCCATCCAATTACAGTGGAGGAGGGGCGGGACAACTCCCACATCAACCAACCGCCACATCCTGCTTGTACTAGGACAACAGACGACAACAACCAGCACAACAATGGAACAAAATCATTTAAAACAAGTACTTTGCATTGTATCAACATTTTTATATTCAGATACTATCTGTGAAATCAGATATTATTAATAGTAATAACACTTCCACGAATATTCCGTATCATATCAACCAAAGCGTCTCAACTGAAAAAGTGCAAGGCGTTTTCAGAAGAGCGCCTGGCGTTTTCAGCTGGCTAAAAATGCTTTGGTGGACACACGGCTTTAAACCCTTCAATTTATTCTCAGATATCCTGCAGTATTATTGGCGAACATTTCAATAAAAAAAAAGTATTCATATCTTAGTTAAGGTTTTTGTTCATTCTCCCAGTAACTCTTTTACCTGGTTTCTTTTCTGTCTGCCTTCTTCAGTACTATAACATAGGTGGTATGCCATCCCGAAACCTTAGTGATGACATTTGCGCCGTGTGTGGTCAGAAGATTTTTGTGGACATAGATGAGGAAGGCATCATTGAGGACACCTACCAGCTCTCCTGTAACCACATGTATCCTTCATTTCCCCTAAACCTTGCCTGTAATTTTTTCTTAACAGGAAACAAGAAGTTTTGTTGTTATGTGGAAAAACTTTGTTTTTATGTAATTTATTGATGTTTCAAGAACTTGATTTTTTTTTCCTATTTATTGTATTAGGAAACATGAAGTAAAGTTTCTGCAAACCTTTCTTTGTTTAGTCAAATTATCCTTAACTACCTATGGTCAACAGATTTCATGAATTCTGTATTCGTGGCTGGTGCATCGTGGGAAAAAAGCAGACGTGTCCATACTGCAATGAGAAGGTGGACCTCAAAAAGATGATGAATAACCCGTATCCTTGATTTTGTTAAATATGGCCATTGGTCAATTTATATGCATGACATTCAATTAAATAATGACCAAATTCCTAGAACTATGGAAGTTTGTTTCCACCACTGAATAGAAAATGAAATAGTTAATTGTGACTTTATCCTGCAATTCTGACTTTTCTTTCCTCAGAATTGCAATATAAAAACTCGCAATTGGGAGAAAACTATTATTATCTGGGATAAAATGTTGTACTATATGCATATATTATGTTAAAATAAACTTTATTTTACAGTGTAAAGTTTACTGAAGATGAATTAAACCAAAATACACACTAAAAGTTTTCAAATTTGTAATAACCATATTTACGCCTTAAATCTCCAGATCAGCTGGGAGAGAACACATGTTTTATATGGACAACTTCTGGATTGGTTGAGGTACCTGGTCGCCTGGCAACCCATCATAATTGGAATCGTGCACGGAATAAACTTTTCACTTGGACTTGAATAAACCCCCTACAGTATTCGATTCTGTTTAAAACTGTGCATGTGTTGACCTTTTTGAATATTTATTTGTAAATTTTACACTTTATAATATAAATCAGACAGCTGCTTATTTTGCTTTTTAAAATCATTAGACACATGGAAACAGACTTGTTCAGATACACACTACTCTTTCAGAAGTGACCTACGTTGATACATCAATCAAAGACGTACAGAAGCCCCTCTAAAGCTGCTGTTTATCACTCGAAACTATCAATGAAACTGTGCCTCATTTTGTCTGTCTGTTTGTTTAATTGTTTAGCATTGTAATGGTGTGGATATTAAGTGGTTATGGTTTTGTTGCGGTAAAATGAAGCGTGGAGACTAGAGGGGTGATTGCCAAAGCTGCACTCAGTATTTTTTATTTTATGTTGAGCTGGCCAACTTGTCAAACCCCATGAGGCGACCTGCTCTGTGTAAAATTAAACCATTTTTATGTGGCTACTGATATGACTTGAGTGTGTCGTGATTGTGCTAAGTAGAAAGAATTTGAGTTTGAAAAAATTAAGGTATGAATTATTCTCAACTCTTTATGCTCAAATTCATATTTGACTTTCCACAAAAATATTATCTCTTTCCTTGCCAATGTTCCTTATGTTGCCAGCACCAGAGTTTTTGATCATTTTCATCAAACTTTCATGGCCCCCAGAATTTTTTATATATGAACATGCAATATATCAAAAGAAAGAACAGAACCTCTGCTTTTAAAGGGGTTGTTGATTATGATTTCACTTTTATAACTTTAGTTAGTGTGTAATGTTGCTGTTTGAGCATAAACAACATCTGCAAAGTTACAACGCCCGAAGTTCAAAGCAAAGGGAGATTTTTTAAAGAAATTCCTTTTTAAGGACGACAACAAATGGCTGGTAGGAACTACATGACATTCCTCCCGGGTTAGTGACATCACCAACCCTAGAATTTACATAAACCCCGCCCCCTGAACACGATTTATAAATTATCAAAACAGAATATGCTAATCAATGACTAGAAGATAACTACACATCAGCTACATAAATTCACCAACTAACCATTCAGAAATGTCCTGTTGCTTCTACATGTCACTTCTTGAGTCTCTCCATCATTGTCTGACTCTGGTTTGAACATAAAAGATTAAAAGTTTTAGAAATTTTCAGTGCATGTCATGTGAGGTAAAAGGACATGAGCTCTTGAAACTCCACCCTCTGCGCCGGGAGCAGCAGCTCATTTGCATTTTACGGAACAGACAGTTTTTGCTCACCCTCAAAAAGTACAATTTTAACATGCTATATAAAAATATCTGTGGGGTATTTTGAGCTAAAACTTCACATACACATTCTGGGGACATCAAAGACTTATTTTACATCTTGTGAAAAAGGCATTATATAACCCCTTTAACCAAAAACTAAAAAAAGTTCTAACTGCATCCATTATTTTTTATCAACACTTGAATGTGGGTAGGTCTCGAAACAACATTTTAAACAAAAAGCTGAGAAAATCACATTTTTATAAAAGACTATGGTCGGATAGGATTCAGAACGATGATCAAAACATATAGTAGATCTCTCTTTTATCAACACTCCCAAAGCGTCTCAGTCCTATGTCAGTGCCATTGTTTTGTCTCAAGTAATTACCAGTAATATATACATTTTTAAGGCACATTTATAAAAGCCTAATTGAACTAAGGCCTAATCCTGGCTTAATCTAGGCCTTGTCTGTGAAACCGGGCCAGAATATTGACTATTTAAGTGACCATATAAAATGAAAGAGACATATAAAATTTAAAGTAACAAATTAATGATGTCATATTATTTATCATCAATTCTTTTTTAAAACAGGACAAGCTTTTCCAAAGTCACTTTTTAATGCGCTGTACATTAGCATGATAATGGTTTGATGTGACAGCAATATTAAAAAAAATCAACACAGTCCAAGCAGGATTATCATTGTAAGTCGTAAACAGGCACACATCAAAAATGTTAACTAAATAAAATAAAATAAACTACTGAACCCCTTTTTATCAATAAAGTGAAACAATGGAAAATGTTGCATGATGTAAATGTTAAGGCTGATTTTTTTTGTACAGACATAAAACGATAACATTCAAGTAAAATTCTTTTTTTGATGAATGTACAAAACATTCTTTACATACAATCCTTATATACAGAAAATAAAGCAAATCAGCACATTAAACCATATGCATAATTTACAGTACAGACTTACTGTACCAAAACAACATAATGAACATTCTGGAATTTGCAAAACATAAAAATGACCTTCGCGTTTTAATGATATGAAATACTATTGCTAGAGAGTTACGCAGAAATTTGCATGACATCATTACTACTATGTATGAATAATCCCTCTAAGAGTGAAGAAGAATGATGGACAAATCAAAATCAATTCCTTGAAAATGTTTGGCGTTGACTACGTTTGCATTTGAAACCCAAACTTCTTTGCTCTGAAACATTATTTACGATAAATAAACAAATATATAGATATTTCCAGTTTTTAGTAGTATTCGTAAGGAAAATAGAGAGTCCTAATATTTTCTAAATAAAGAGCCGTACGCTGCTAGTATCATTCTATAGCAGGCAACAGTGCGTTGTGTAATCTACTGTACACAAGTACACACAGTAGGTCATTACATGGGACAAATGCTTCAAATGCTATTCGTGATGTTTCAATTCCACACTGTAAGTTTGCTTATTGAAGTTGCACTGATTGGAGTAAAAACAATTAATTAAACAGAGACGGGTGGAATATGATCAGCGTTTGTGAAGCTATAATCAGGCCTACAGTACTGGTCAAAAGTTTGGAATAATTAAAATGTTGAATGTTTTTTAAAGTCTTTTATGCTTACCAAGGCTGCATTTATTTGATCAAAAATACAATAAAACTGCAATATTTTTGCAGTATTGCTATATTAAAATAACTTGAAACTTTCTATTCATCAAAGAATCCTGAAAAATAAAATATATGACGGTTTCCACAGAAATATGAACTGTTTTCAACATTGATAATAATCATAAATGTTTCTGCACCAAATCATCATATAGAATGATTTCTGAAGGATCATGTGACACTGAAGACTGGAGTAATGATGCTGAAAATTCAGCTTTGAAAAATACATTTTAAAATAGAAAACAGTTTAAGTTGTAATATTAAAAAAATATTACGGTTTTACTGTTCTTTGATCAAATAAATGCAGCCATGGTGAGCAGAATAGACTTTTTTCAAAAACATTACAAAAAGCTTAATTATTCCAAACTTTTAGTAGTGTATTAGTCAATTCTAAGATGCATAAACAATGGAGCCAAATGGTCAATGAGGGAATGCCAAAGCTTGGATTCAGTAGATATCGCTTTCTGCTCTCTTGGCTGCATGAGTTATGAGTATCTCTAAAATGTTTCCTCATCAAAAGGTTCTTAAAAGTGTTGAGATAGTGTTCTAATAGCATCCTAGAGAAGTCAGATGGGACTCGGATTTGTTTCCGAAAGGTGGCGGCTCATGCATGGTTCCCACATGCAGCAGAGTTTTCAGCTTACTGTAGGTAGTACACTCACCAATGCATTCTGATGTCTCAGTATTTCCACAGTGGAATGTGCGGAGGTTTGGCAAAGGCATTCCAAGGCATCCCATAAATAGTGTTAACAAGCTTTAGTCTTCTCAGAGAGTCATTCGACAGCAATAACAAATACTAAAAGATGTGAAAACCAAGGAGGGAGAATACCATAACATCACATTAAGTGCAAGATTTGGACACATACAGTTTGACTTTGTTTCTTTTTCCAGGCCCTCTGAAGTCATTGCAGGTAGCGGTACACTTTGAAGCAATGGTTCCCAGAATCAGCCACCACAACATGGCCATCCGAGGTCAAAGCGAGGCCCTGCGGCCCGTAGAGAGGGTCGGCAGCGGTATTGATGTAGGACAGGAACGATCCACTTCCGTCAAACACCTGAGAATGACAATTTAAACATTCTGTGTTGTAAATATGTATTAATCGGTTTTGTATTGTCATTTTAGTGTCTGAAATGTTTTATAGGTGAGACAACTATATACTACCGTGCAAAAGATGGGGTCAGTATGATTTAAAAGCAGAAATGAATACTTTTATTCAGCAAGGATCCATTAAATTGATCAAAAGTGACAGTAAAGACGTTTATAAAGTGATATCTGTATTTCAAGTACAATAAATTATGTTCTTTTGAACTTTCTATCCATCAAAGAATCGTGAAAGAAACTGCATCACAGTTTCCACAAAAATATTAAGCAGTGCAACGGTTTTCAACATTGATAAAAATAAATGTTTCTTGAGCAGCAAATCAGCATATTAGAATGATTTCTGAAGGATCATGTGACAATGAAGACTGGAGGATGATGCTGAAAATTCACAGGAATAAATGACTGACATCATGACAATTGCGGGGCTCTTCAGTGTCACATGATCCTTCAGAAATCATTATAATATGCTGATTTGCTGCTCAAGACACATTTTTTATTATTATTATTAATGTTGAAAACAATTTAAATTTTTTGATCAAACAAATGCAGGCTTGTTTCTAAAGCATTAAAAATCGTACCAAAACCACAAATGTAAAAAAAAAAAATAATAATTAGGTTGACTTTCCAAAGAGTGAACACTCTGGCTCTGTGTTGCTTTCAAAATAAAATGTTCTTAAAATATCTACTTCTGACTCACATATTGTTGTGAGTTTGGGATAAGGCAAATGCTAGGAAATAGGAATTGGACGTGTTTCCGAAGAGAGTGCAGAGAATAAAATAACTAATGAATAAATATTGACGTCACAATTACAAGGTGGAGGATTTAAAGGGATAGTTCACCCAAAAATGAAAATTCTGTCATAATTTACTCACCCTTAAGTTATTCCAAACCTGAATGAGCTTCTTTCTTCTGCTGAAAATAGTTGATGAATTCAGACAGGTTTGGAACAACTTGAGGGTGAGTAAATTATGACAGAATTTTCATTTTTGGGAGAACTATCCCTTTAAATCCTCCACCTTGTAATTGTGACGTCAATATTTATTCATGATTTATTTTATTCTCTGAATAATTCTCTCACAGAATAAAAATTTGGGGTGAACTATCCCTTTACGACAACTATTCAGATTCTTTTCAGAAACAAAGTTCCTTCTGCAAAGGTTCTTCTGCACTTTATTGAGACTGACTTGGCTTACATCAGCTTGTAAGGTACTAGCTAAATGTTTCTAGCTAGATAGTCTAGACAGGGCGGTAGGAGTGTTTGTTCACCTTAAATATTATTCTTTACAAGTACAGTGTCTGTCAAGTTAATACAGGACTTCACAACAACTCATTACCTGTATCCGACTGTTTCCCCAGTCTGCCACAATAATGTTCCCATTGACATCCACAGCAACCCCGTGGGAGCATTGAACTGGCCGTTGCCTTCGCCGTTTGAGCCAAATTTGAGCAAAAAATCACCATCTGCATTAAATACCTATAAGAGAGTATAAAGTAATAATATAAAGTAATATGACAGAAGAACATTATATACAGTACAGAATATACATTAGGAACAAAAGACAAAAAGTAGTCGTAACATCATGGAAATATTGGTAGCATTTTATTTTACAGTCCTGTTCCCCCATGTAAATACTATGTACTTATTATAGTTATTACAAAAACTGTGTAATAACTAGGTACTAACCCTGAACCTAGACCTAAACCTAACCTTAACCCATGTAGTTACCTTATATTACCCAAATTACAGAAGTGCCTCAATAAATCTGTAAAACAATGTTATTTAATGCAATGTTATGATATAGTAATTGTGGATAAAAATTATTTTATAACAAATATGTATAATATTTAAATAAATAAATAAATATTACTATTTAATGCAATTCTAATAGTGCTTTGATCTGTAACATTTTACATTTTATTGTTTTATTTATTAAATTATATTTTATAAATGAATAATACTTATTTGTTTTTATCACACTATAATAAAAATCATTCTTATTATGTCTATTTTAATCTGATATTACTTTTATTTTTATTATTTTCATTTATATTAGTTATAATGATACTATTATTATTATTAATTAATAATAATAATAATATTGTTTTTAATAATCTGAGATAAAATAATTTTCCTACAATATGTCTAAGCAGAGGGTCAGCAATGTTAGTACACAGCATGTTAAGCTTACCTTAACAGAATGGTTATGAAAGTCTGTGATGATTATTTCATTGTTGTTGTTGACTGCTGCAAAGTGGGGGCCTACATGGAAAGAAAGGGCAAGGATTCATAACCATAGAATGATAACATTACATGACTGAATAAAGTACAACATTTTCATCTGTCTGTTGCCACCCATCATCTTGACTGCTGTAGATATGCACCTACCTGCAAACTGTCTGTCGCCGATTCCCCGATGCCAAACTTAGTGACGAGTTTCCCGCTGGGCTGGAAGATGAAAACCGTACAAGCCTTGTTGTCCACAACGATAACATGACCGTTCTGATCCACAGACACTCCCTTCGGACCCATCAGCCTTCCTGAGCCCAGCTTGGCCTTTAGAAAAATCAGATCATTAAAACTCGAGTTTCATTTCAAATTCTACATTTGCTTGTCCGTGCTAACTAAATATAACTGACCTTGTATTTGCCCTCACTGGAGAAGATGCTAACCCACTTATTATCATAGTCAGCAATGATGATGTCCCCATTTGGATGCACAGCTACTCCAGTGGGCCGCTGCAGTTGTCCCGGTGATCGGCCACGTACCCCGAACCGGCTTTGAAACTCTCCCGTATTTGAAAATATCTGGTCAACAGAGAATCTGTTTATAAAGATATAGTGTGCCTAGAGTTTCCATGTTTGAAAACAGCAGGGCTTTCTTACCTGCACGCACTGATTGTTACTGTCGGCAATTAAGATCTTTCCTGTTGAACAAGCTGCTACTCCCTGGAGGTTAGTGAACTCTCCTTTATTCCTCCCTTTTGTTCCTATGAAACCAACAGGTGTTATGTAAAATACTTTTTTTTGAAGAAAATGTGTGTGGTGTGATGGTTGCAAGAGTGTTGCTAGGTGGTTATGTCAGGGATTTCAAAATTTTAGGTCATATAACCTAAAAACATTCTTATGATTTGATTAGGTTCATTTATAAGGTTAGATTGGGTACAAATATGCATGTAACACCACTGTTCAAAAGTTTGGGGGCAGTAAGATTGATTTATTTATTAAGAAAATTTATATTTTTATTTAGCAACGATGCATTAAATTGATCAAAAGTGACAGTAAAGACATTTATAATGTTAAAAAAAGATTGCTATTTCAAATAAATTGTTCTTTTGAACGTTCTATGCACATCAAAGAATCCTATATATATATATCATGGTTTCCACAAACATTAAGCAGCTCTAAGTCAAAATATTAACAAAAACTTAAACTAAAACTAATAAATAAAAACGTATTAAAACTATATATGACATTTTTTAAATCTACAAAATTACTAAACCTTTAACTAAAATTAAAGTGAAAACAATAAAATATAAATATAAAATCTAATTCAAAATATTAACAAAAACTATAATAGTATCTCAATGATCCTGAAATAACACTGGACTGGTGCTAGTCTAGATAGAAGTGCCAGCAAAACTAGTGAACCTGTTAGTGTTTTCAACAGGGTGAAAGAAGTTTAGGATTTATTAAACCACATATTAAGGCCCGTTCACACCAAGAACACTAACTATAAACATAATTATAACAACAACTATATTAGCGTCCACACCAGCGGATTATATCATTCTGTTTATTCTAAGCACGGGCTGCAATTTTTGTGGGGTGTTGCTTTAAATGCTCGAATTCTTTAAAGTCAGGTGGATTCTGATTGGCTGTCATTGTTTTATCGTTCTGAATCATTTCTCCGTGCCGTTATCATTATAGTTTCGGTGTGGACTCTACTATTCTTTTATATTTAGAACTATATCTTTACCGTTATCGTTTGCATGTACCTATTTTAAAAATGAGGTCATCCTCGATCGGGTTCACTCTCTTTTTTGGGGTGCTGAACAAGCTTCCTCCCCGCCTGACGCCCTTCTGCCGGCTTCTGCTCCCTGGGGACTTGGCGCTCCGTTTCCGTGCCCCGCCATCGCTGGAACCCGTGGATGCAGCATTGGCTGCAGTGGTGGTGGGTGGAGAATCATCCGGGAGCATGTGACCTTTAACTGGAAGGGGCTTCCTTTAATATGCTGATCATAAAGTCTCAGTGCTAGACTAAAATTGCCCTCTTTCTTCACCGTGTATTGGAATTCATACGTCCCGTTTTTATGGTCCACAATTTCGCCGTCTGCAACACTTCCATCCGGCGTGCAGACTTCAGCCGAGATGATGGCGTTACCCGTCTTGCACAGTCCTCCAGCCTTGTCCCTTGTGGTTATGATGACAGATAGCGGATGGCCCACAACACACTGTTCCAGACCCTCCCCAGACGCCTCGCTCTGACTGGCCACGGCATTGGTGGTGACGATAGTGCCCAAGTTGTGGATGGACTTGCGAAGCCCTTCGATCTCCATCATGAGATCCAGCTGGTCGTTCTCCTCGGGCTGAAGAGGAAGGCCTTGGCTGGCCAGGTCGCTCAGTCTCTCTCCTACGTCTTTGTGGGTCTGCAAAACAACAGCCTTGTTTCCCCCGTCCAGGGCCTCGCCGGTCAGGCTGCAGTTATGGTTGATGGCAGCCTCCTCCTGCAGAAGAGTGTCCAGCTGAGCCTGCAGAACCTTCAGGATACACAAAATAACATGAAAGATAGGCAGCATAATTAAGATACATATTTTACATTTCTATATTTTATTTATTTATATCGAATGAATGTATTAATATACTTTAATATGTTCATTTAACAAATACACTACCAGTTAGTACGATTTTTTTTTAATGAAATGAATACTTTTATTCAGCAATGATGCATTAAATTGATAAAAGTGACAGTAAAGACATTTATAATGTTACAAAAGATCTCTATTTCAAATAAATTATAAATTAATCATGGTTTCCCCTAAAATATATAAATATAAATACTAAAATAATAACTGTTTTCAACACTGATAATAATAAATGTTTCCTGAGCAGCAAAATCATATGGACTGGATGCTGAAAATTCTGTTTTGATCACTGAAATAAATTAAATTATAAAATATATTAAAGTAATAAGACATTTTTAAATATTAGAATGATTTCTGAAGGATCATGTGACACGATATTAAATTTTTACGTATTTTTTAACAAATAAATGCAGCCTTGGTAAGCATAAAAGACATCAAAAACATTTAAAAAAAATCTTACTAACCCCAAACTTTTTATTTGTAGTATACAAATATATGTAAATTAATATATCATAATTTATTTGGTAACAACAATATATAAATATAAATACTAAAATAATAACTGTTTTCAACACTGATAATAATAAATGTTTCCTGAGCAGCAAAATCATATGGACTGGATGCTGAGAATTTTGTCCTAATTTGTAAGTCGCTTTGGATAAAGGCGTCTGCTAAATGACGCCTAAATGTAAATGTAAATGTAAATGTAAAATTCTGTTTTGATCACTGAAATAAATTAAATTATAAAATATATTAAAGTCTAAAATTATTACTTGTATTAAGCAAGGACGTTTTAAATTGATCAAAAGTCAGTTATTTAATTTTTACTGTATTTTTTTTACAAATAAATGCAGCCTTGGTAAGCATAAAAGACATCAAAAACATTAAAAAAAAAATCTTACTAACCCCAAACTTTTTATTTGTAGTATACAAATATATGTAAATTAATATATCATAATTTATTTGGTAACAATTTACAATAAAATCCCATTAGTTAACGTTAGTTAATGCATTAACTAATATTAACTAAAATGAGCAATACATTTGTTACAGTATTTAATCTTTGTTAATGTTAGTTAATAAAAATACAACTGCCCTTTGTTAGTTCATGTTAGCTCAGGTCCATCAAATAATATCATTTTTTTTTCATGATTTTAATAATGTATTAGTAAATGTTGGAATTAACATTAACTAAGATTAATAAATGCTTCAGAAGTATTTTTCATTGTTGGTTCTTGTTAACTAATGTTAAAAAATATCACCTTTTTTGTGAGGTGTTACTATTTATTCAATACCAAAAGGTATGCATATTTAATCCAATTACAAATTGACTAATATGCCAAATATCTGTGCAAGGCATAAATGTTGATGCTTATTAGCATTTAATGCTGTTATCTTAGCAACATGCAAACACCAAACTCTATTGAAATCAGTTGTGTGTCCTGGTACTGCAAACAAACCTTCTGCTTCAGTCCATAAGTGACTTCCAGCTCCATGAGCAGGACGCTCTTGCGC
The DNA here is from genome assembly GCA_900092035.1 of Leuciscus waleckii. Classification (NCBI taxonomy): domain Eukaryota; kingdom Metazoa; phylum Chordata; class Actinopteri; order Cypriniformes; family Leuciscidae; genus Leuciscus; species Leuciscus waleckii. Next base: position 100,981 of record FLSR01004873.1, read on the forward strand.
GTATCGAGGGTTTTGTGCAGCTCGCTGAAGGACGAGTGGATGTCTTCCTCTATGGAGCTCCGCTGAGTGATCAGCTGCTGGAGAATGTCTCTCAAACACTGAACTGCTTCTCTTATCTGAGGAAGCCTGTAAGTTAGTTAAATATGTCCATTAACAATCCATTCATCAGTCCATTCATTCATCAACCATTACTGCAGACATCAATAGTAAATCACTAAGCAATCACTTAATGAATACATTTTTGCCTTGTCCCAAGACACACACATAATCTACTGAGAATATTTTTCAGTACTGACGGTAAGGTAAAATCTGTGGAATGCTTTTAAATATGGTAAAATGTGTAGCTAAATTAATCTAATTGCCAGGTGAAAGCATTATAAAATATAATAAATGCACATAGGGTAGGGCTATATATTTTGTGTGGCTCTTCTTATTTATACATCTAAAAGTCTATTTATTTTACTGTACTGAGAATGACGGGATGGGCATCATGGGCTCACCTGTTCTTAGCTGAATCCACTCTGTCTTGAAGTGCCGCTAGTTGTTGGTCTACAATATTTTCCAGTGAATCAGTGGGGTGTTCAGAATGTTCTCCCTTCTTACAGTCCTCACATATTGCATTCTCGCATGCCAAACAGTACAGCCAGACACCTGAAAACAGCACATAAACGTTCTGTCATGACAACTCTCTGAGTGTTTGGCATGGTAATAGACATGACAATGTAACATGTTTGGTCTTGGTGGACTAGATCTGCTACGCTGCTGCTGCTGCAGAGCAAGTATGGGAATTGCTACTACCAATAAATACACAACACGCTGCTGTTAGCAAGTAAGACATGCTGCTGCTGTACAATATAGCGTACATGAATCACCCGTAGAAGATCTACTGTATACAGGTGGAGCTGGGGAAGGTGGAGGGTTTCTGAAAGCATTATAGAGCAGGAACTAATCACTGCGTCCTATATAGATGAACCCGCGTCATCTAGAGTTTCATGACAGAACTTTGTATTAATGCAGAAATTTAAAAACACCCTAAAATGTACTGAAACATGTCAATTAACTTTCTATTTTGTACATTTTTTTGTTCTGAATTCTTAGACTGCAAATATCCAGTTTTAAAAAATACAGATTCAAGATGAATAAATTCAGTGTTGTCTGACTCTGATTGCAGAGACGGATCCAATCTTGTGGACTTCACCTATGTGGAGAATGTGGTTCATGGGCATATCTTAGCAGCTGAACACCTGAAGGCTGATTCTCCGCTCTGCGCTCAGGTATGCGGGCCATAAGAGTGAACCACTATTCTAGATGTGTGTGTGTGTGTGTGTGTGTGTGTGTGTGTGTGTGTGTGTGTGTGTGTGTGTGTGTGTGTGTGTCTACTAAAATTTCCCATTCGTAAATCAAATGTTTATTATTTACACAGTGGAATCCAAAGGTCAGAAAAGTCTTCTTTTAAAACTACTTTCATTTGATAATGTCGTATGATCTCCAAGTACTGGTTATTGAAAAAGCCATAAGAGTGAACCACTATTCTAGATGACTGCTAACCGAAATCAATCCCATTCTATTTACTGTGATGGCCTTTCCATTGATCCTTCCTTCAGAACAGTTTTGTCTTGTGATGCTTGAACAGAAGCTTTTTATATTTTCCAACAATATGTATAATCAACTTCAGGTGCTACATGTCCTAATAAATAATGATACATTCCCAAACTTTCCAAAAAATCTCAATTATTATGCAAATTGTGAGAAGTACCTATCATAGGACCGGTCATCCTAAATGTTTCCTATCTTATAAGGACACTTAGCTGTATCTTTCAACTTATGATATTTATAGAGCAACCAGCTGAGATCAGGTACACTTGTTTATCTGGGACAGAAAGCTTATGCTCGTGGGAAATACACTGCCTGTGAGACATCTCACCCATCTGTGCAATCATTTTGTGGTGTGTGTCAGTTTGTGTGTGATTATGTGTATGAGTGTACTGAAAGATGTCTCACTTTTCCTTTGTGCTGAGAGCAAATTAGAGTTGTTCCCTTGCCAGGCAGAGCCTCTAGTACAGTACATTCCTCACTGCTGCTATCAGGAGAAGCTTGCTGCGCCTCCATGCGGTTGGAGGGTGTAACTGCACCCACAATACAAGGATGCAGAAAGCACAAACCTGAAACAGGAGGAAAACATTTTGGGACATCCTGAAGTAAGAGTTATGATAGCACATTGTTTGTGGAGAAAGTAGTTTGATCACTCATATCAAATAATTGAAACTTTATTGTTTTGTAATTGTGGCTATATCGAACAACTGTGATTTTATTTCTTATTTTAAGCAATATTTCACAATTACCTTTTATATTTTTTAGTCTGGGATGGAAACAGGCTTCCATAGTGAAGCCTATGCCAAGAAAGGTGGAGAAACAGTAAAACTGAATGTCTAAGACTAAATTGCATTTTTAAACATCATACCAAAACCTGTCCTATTAGTTTCCAAGTGGCTATATACCAATATAGACAGGGCAATTAATAAATATTTTAAAATGTTGCTAATATTAAGAACAGACACCATGAAAGGAATTAATTCCAGATGGACCATGGTTATTATTATTAACTAAAACTATTTAAACATTTATGTTAGTTGAAATAAAACTGAAATAAAATAAAACATAAATAAGTTTAAAAAATAATTGAAATATGTTTAAGTTGAAGCACTAAAATTATTAAGTGGAAATCAATAAAAACTAAAACTGAAATAAATTTTTTTTAATTAAACCTAAATAGCAATATTTAATAAAATGACAAATGCACATAACAAAATTAAAAAACTTTTTTTACTGAATTAAAATGAAAACTACAAATATAAAAATAAAAGCTAATTCAAAATATAATAAAACTATGTTAAAACTAAAATAACAGTGCAGTGGACAAAATTAAGTCCCACCCTACATTTTTTTTCTCATCCAATAAGCCGTTTAACTCGGATATACGTCACAACAGGAATGAAAAGATGATCGCAACTTCCGTTTCATGCCGACATTAAGTATTGAACATAAGCATACAACAGATGAAGAAATCTGGTCTGACTCTGATTTAAAGTGTTTCTCACCTCAGAGAGATGAGGCTCAGGCGTTGTGCATGCGAGTGAGTGTGTTTTTATATATGACTGAAGATTATTAAGGTAAGAAAGTGTATTTGATCCACTGGAGACACAAATACACCACAGGTTGTAGGGGCCAATCACAATCTCCCCTCATTTGATACTGGGCTCTACAGAGAAAAGACAGATTAGTGATTAAAACACACACATACATAGAAGGCTACAAATAGAACAAAACCTGTAGAAAAGCAGGCAAGATCTGAGATACAAGATACATGATATTACCATTGTACATGTCAAAAGAACATAGTATTGCAGTGATACCATGACACATCAACTTGTATGGAACAGACAAGAGAGTTAAAATAATCTAACTGGGTTACACACAAATTTACATAGACCTACAGGTTACTATGGTAACCTAATATGCCAATTCACAAGAGCTGCATTCACATGAATATTTTCTGTAAATAAATACACATAATTTATGTGCTGAACGCCGTTAATGTGCACAGTCTCATAGCAAAAGTATGCTTTTTGATGTCTTGAAGGAATGTTTTATGGTACTGGTTTATATAATCTGAACTCTTTGAAAAAGCAATGTGAGATGTTACAAAAGATTTCCAATTCAAATAAATGCTTTTGATGCTTCTATCCTGTATACTATATAACAGTTTCGACAAAAATATTAAACAGAACAACCCTTTTCAACTCTGATAATAATAAGAACTGTCTCTTTCAGCAAATCAGCATATTAAGTAAAATAATTTCTGAAGGGTCATGTGACACGGAAGACTGGAGTAATGATGCTTGCTATCACAGGAATAAATTACATTTTAAAATAGAAAACATTTATTTTAAAATTGCAATAATATTTCACAATACTATTGTTTTTACATTATTTTTGATCAAATGAATGCAGGCTTAGTGAACCTAAGTGACTTCTGTTCGGATGATTTTTTTTATGTTTTTGAAAGTAGTGTTTACTACCACAATCCACAATTAAACGTTAAATCTTTGAAAAATGAAGCAACTATGTAAGAATGAGCTAGATATATTTAAATATATTGAAATACTACTCTTCACCACATCAATAATTTACAGAAGGTTGTGATATTCTGACCCAGACAGAGGACAGAACACAAGAACAAACAAACACTTATAAGTTCTCCAAGTCCTGTTCCAAACAAACAAGTCCTTTTTCTGAGGTCACTATGATCTTTGTTACTGATTTATCATCAACCCTCGTTTAGACTAATGGGAATTTCGGCAGAACATGATTAAATGACTAAAAATGTTAAAATCTTGATTCTTTAAAGCTTTGTATTGCCGTTAGTAATATCCCACAATGCTTTTAAGGTTTAATTGAAAAGGTAACTGGAATAGGGTCACAATCATGCTTTGTGTTTCCTGAGGTTTGAATCAGTAACTACAAGCACTCGTATTTAAAGGAAGCAATATGTTGTGATAGTACCTCACATAATCCTTAGAAAAACTAGTTTTGTGAATAGTGATTAAAAAAAGTTACTGGGGAATGGGAATGAGGTCACAGGGGAATTGGATCGGATGAAACAGATAATGTTCATGACATGACGTAATACAAGGAAATGGAATATTGAGCTGCCATATGTCATTCCTCTTCAGACAATGCCATTTCTATCACAAAAAGCTCTCAGTGTTCGAACCAGAGCCCCTCTTTCCATCTCAGAGATCATAAAGACAAAGGACAAGGAACGTTAACCATAAGGATCCTGGCAAAGACAAGCAAGCGATTTTGTGAAGGACTATTTAGAGTTACTGAAGCAGAATCTCCCCAGGGTGAAACCACTCATCATTCTGGACAGAAGATCCAAGAGCACTCGATAGTTTTCCTGTTACAGACCAAAAAAATACATGTCTGTATACATGAAGGCACAAGCACTTGTCATAATCATGAGCTTTTACAACCAGTGTTACATGCTACAAAGCATTAAAAAAAATAATTCACACACTGACACTTCACACAAATACGGTGGGTCTGAAAAATAGTGGTCAGTTAATGAAGGTGCTAAGCTTTCAGAAAATGTTGATGGTCAACCTCAGCACCCTACAAAGACGCTTGGAAGCTAACATGTTAGCTGACTAGCTAATCATTTAGCCTGTTACTTTAACATACTGTTATTTGATTAATCTGTTGTCTTAGTAGTATACTGCTAACTGAATTTGTGTTCCTCGCAACCTTAACATACTGCTAGCCGATTAGCCAGGTAGCTTACATTTTAGCTGATATTGCTTACAGCTTACAGCTTAGCTGATATTGCTACAAAAGATAATCAGAACTGCTATTTTGAATATATATGGGATTCCCAAACTTTGTTGTCAAATGAACCCCTTACATATTTACTTCCCCTGAATATTATTTCAATAATTTAACAACACATTCACTTTTCAAGGTTCTCAGATGTTGGTTAATGGTCACTTATAGGTAAACAAATTAAAAAAAAAATCTTTATAAGTATGTGTTTTATTTTAATCGTTTTTATTTGAAAATATTTTACTTTATCTTATTATCCATTTATTTCAATCTTACATTCTATTCTATTATTAGCTTTTCATCAACTATTTTCATAACGCTAACGTTAGGGAAATCCTAATCTAAAAGATATCGCAATAACATGACTCTTTTTTTTTAAACAGGCATTACAAACGGCTTTCACTGGGGGTCCGGATATAGGATTCTGCGGGGTTATACAATTTTGCACGACACAGAAGTTACAATATGTAATCTGTGTATCTGTGGTAGACATTTTTTGTAACAAGTGTATGTAGTATTGGGGAAAAGCCTGGAAGTATAAATAAGAAACACCCACTTCACCCCAGTTTGCTTTAATCAGAAGATAGTTAAGTTATGCTAAATTACATAAAGAGGTCCACCACCATAATTTTATCATGTGTTTATGATTTGTTGGTGGGGTGATTAACTAAGATGAAACATCCTCAAGAAAGGAGGATAATTTACATGAACTACTGTGGTAAAGGCGGCAGGAAACTGGTTCACTGCAGTAAGGCTTGAAGAACAATGTAGGAAGGCCATCAGTTCTTGTGTGGTCATATAAAAAAAATAAAAAAAATCTGCATAAGGAATGCCAGATGCCTTCAGAAAGACACAGGGTTCATGCTAAAAGTGCCCAAATGATGAAGCGTGTGTTCTCTGCTCCTTGTTTAGTGTCCTGGTTCAGCCAAACGCCACTGAGGCTGCCACAGAACGCAGTGGACAAGAACCAGTCTCTGACCTGGATTTTGACAAAACTTAGGCTATGTTCAGACTGCAGGCGCAAATTAGATTTTTTCCTCAAATCAGATCTTTTCAGGCAGACTGTCTGCACTATTAATTGCAAGTGACCAAATAAGATTTGTCTGTCCAGAGACATAATGGGTTGCTTTGGTAAATGATGTAGGCGTGCACACGTATGTGACAAGGCTTTCAAAACAGATTCAGGAAAAATGGAGGTGCATCATCTCGCCCTCCAAATAAGCAGCCTTTCAAGTCGTGGTGCAGAAATTCTCCGTCACACAAGAAAATCAGAAATCTTACCGTTTAAACACTGTATGAATACTTCCAGCGTTTCCTTAATCGGTTTTGACATTTGCAGAATTCGGAACCGCATACTACTAACATATTACTCCTACTATTTTTGCTATAGAAATATATGAGAAAAATGTTAAGAGTAGTATGCGAATTCAGCAATTATCATTGTGTGTCTTGTTAGGAGTGACGCAAAAAAACTGATTTGAGCAGTTCTGAGACTCACACATCTGTAAAAATCTGATTGGAATCGCATTTCAAACCTCCTCCAAATGTTTTGCTTTGTTTTTTTTTGCTGTGCAGACTTTCAAATCAAACAAATCAGATTTTTGCTGGCAGTCTGAACATAGCCTTAGAGAACTCAATAACTATGATAGATTTGTGCCTCTATTGCTTTGTGCCATGTTCCCTAATCATGAAAAGTGCCTCCTATGTCAAAACCACATGTTGTTACTTCACATGTCTAAGAGACAGAAGCATAATTTCTTCTGCTTGACAAATCATGAAACCAATTCATTTGGGTAAACATGATATATTTCACAGTATATGTTATATATATATATATATATATATATATATATATATATATCAAATAAGTATTTTATATTGGATATAAGTATTTAATATATGTTATGATATATTTCTACTGTTTATATTGTCATTTCAGTCTAAATGACAAATGTCTGATTTCCTTTTTCATGGTACACTGATTGAATTTAAGCCAAGGAGCACAGCAGATTTTGACATCATGCTAAATCAGTAGCCTACATCAGAAGCTGCCAGCAAAAACAATACATTAAACTATATTGAAAGCCTTTGACAATTGAAATGAACAGAATGTTAGATTAGATGCAGAGCTAAATAAATAAGTAGCAGTTTTGCTATACGTGAGGCCTATCAGAAAGATGCAACACATTCACTTTCATTCTACAAAATACCTGATATTGTGTGATTGCATGAGGCATGTGCAGTCTTCAATAGAACAGGTTCAGGCTTCATGCATTACACGCATCACAAAACTTGATCTAAAGAGACAAGCCTGCGAACGCAACAGTAATATCTTCCATCACAGTGCATATGTGAGCATCCATCTCCTCTCCTCCTCCTCCTCTGCTTCCACCCCACCCCCGTCCTTGCTTCCCATGGAAACATAGTGCGTTGGTGTATCGCAGATGCTGCTACATCATTCCCTGACTGCAGAACAACAAACCTCCCTCCCTATCTGTGCTGTTCTTCATGTGTCTGTCTGGAATTCAGGTCTTACCTTTCCTCCATAGCTGTGTAGCCTCAGATGCACCAGCGATACAGTTTCTTGCCTTACTCATCAGCCTGAACCCATTTCCCGGAGAGGGGGGGGAGGCTGTTTTGCACAGTCTCTCTTTTCGTTTCTGTTCTCTCCCTCTCTCTCTTTTTGCACTACAGCGACATAAGCAACTCACACCAGCATGCCGTAGGGGAGGAGCCTGGTGCGGGCTGAGCTCAGTAGCCAATCACAGGACAGGAAGCAATAATCTCTGCGCTCTCCCTCTACCTTGATTATTTTCTCTCTCACACACATCCAAAATACACGACTACCTTCTGGTATTATTAGGGATCACACTTGTGATTAATTAAATAAATTAACTATTTTGTTTCAATAATATTTATTCTTTCATATTTTGTATTTTGAGAGGAGTTTATGGTGTTTGACAATATTCACCTAGAGCCTAATTGAAACGCAATTTTCCTCTATAAAAAAATAATGCAAATAAAAAAATGTCATATTATTTTCAATTAATAGCCTAAAGTTTAGATAAAAAAATTTTAAAAAAAGGAATTTTGGAATGCCATCTGGTGTGAGAAATAAGGAAAATCATTTGTCATAGGCTCTGTGTGTGTATGTGTGTGTGTGTGTGTGTGTGTGTGTGTGTGTGTGTGTGTGTGTGTGTATCTAGATTAATTTCAAAATTAATCTAGATTAATCTAGATTAAAAAAATTAATCTAGTAAAAATTCTAATATATATATATATATATTTTAAATCTAAAATAACCAAATACAACCAGAGGTTTAAGGAGAAACAACAAAATTTAAAACAACATATCAATAAAATAAGACTATAATGTTGCTATCTATATGGATCAAATAGATTTTATGACAGCAGTGTACAATACTGTCTCCCTCTTCTAATATGATACTTTCCACAAATAGCTATACAATCTGGTGTTCTATTACCTATTGAATTAAAAATTGATATTCAGGAGACTGTAATAATAATCTATTTTAATAGTTTATTTAAGTTTTTTTTAACAGTTTGTGTGTATAATTAGCCTACAAATAATACAGTGACTGAATGACTGATTTTAAATTATGGTATTTCCAAACCAAATCAAAGGGAGCATTGAAGCTCTTTTGAATGCTGTCCAAGTTGGAAAATATGAGTGGGACAGCCTGGTACTCTCAGTCAACACATCTCAGTGTCATCACAACTGTCAGACAATGCACAATGCAGACACACACTTACACAAAAACACACACCCAAGTGAATAAAAACAAAAGCCTCCGATGTCACAAAAGCACACATAGTGTGCATGCATGACATTGAGATTTGCAGCTTATATACTTGTTTCTGGTTGATCATTTAGCAGACACTGATCTCAATAATTGGAGTGTTAAACAACCAGTGACAAATTCTGGCCAGGACTGTTTGCTTAATTGATGTATTTTTAAACAAGTAAACCAGCCTTTACAATAATGGTTTGTTTAGCTAAAGAGGCCCGAGATATTAAAGACAATATCAAGGAGCCAGTCAAGCTTTTGCTGGATAAGTCATGGACTCATTAAAGATTTCTGCTCAAAGTATTTTCTGTGAATACAATAGTACATCTTTCGTGGAACTCGTGGATCTCTTTTCTTTATAACATCACAAATTCTCATACTAAGTATATTCATTTTGACTATAATTAATTTTTGTTTTTGATAAAAAATATTTGAAAAGTCAAATTACTCTCAATGTTTAACCTCATATAAATGTTATTCTCTGGTTTATGGTTTTTATATACTATTATGTGTGTTTTTGTTGTTCTATTCTTGATATAATTTTACGCAGGTTGTTTGACATGATTAAAGGTATTAAACATGGTAGAATAGCAGCGACCTCTGCTGGTAGATGTCGTAACTACAACATCAATTTGACAGCTGAACTGTATGGATGCCTAGTGTATGATTCAGGGCAACAAAGAAAGAAAGCTGCATATTTGTAGTTTAAATGTAATTTTTATTTTTGCAAAGATGGATATTAAAATTCAAAGTATGTCTGTTGCATCAGATTTAAAGACTTTGGAGATCTGAGATGGACAGACATGGGATTAGTCATATCCAGTCTAACCACTCTGTAACAGATGAAGGGGAGGCGAGTTCCACAGAATGCATCATTCCAGCGTTTCTCATCTGTGCAATTTCAAAGTCATGATATTCAGAATATTAGGCTATATATAATTAGGCTTTAGTGCAAACAGGAATCTTTAAACATAATGTGTAATAAAACATGCAAGGTTTGAATCCACCTTTGGAACAGCTCATGATTCAAATAAACAATTTTGGTAAAATAGATTTAATATATGGACAGCATAGGTGAAATATTACCTCCATAGCCCATCTCCGCACATCTTTCGCTACCTCCGTAATTATTCGGCTCGCCAGTGTTCCAGTCATTGTACTCAAACTTTGATCCGTCACTCCAAAACCACATATACTCCTGAAAAACAGTATTAACATTATTGAAAGCATGTATTGTTTCCATTTTCACTTGATTATACTTTTCCCCCCTCCTTTTAATATTTACGTGGGAACTCTGACTAGCTATGTTTAAATAGGCCTAAACATAAAACTTTTTTAATTTCGAGTGTGAAACTCCTGCTGGTGTTTGTTGGGACAATGCAAACCAGCCTTTAAAAATGAGAAAAAGCACAAACTATTTTATTTTATAAAAGCCAACAACATTTAATTTCAACAATATAACTTACAATAACAAAACAGATTTTGTTATTTTGTTACAATGGTTATAGAAGCCCATTTCCACCAAAAAAAAAAAAAAAAAAAAAAAAAACAAAATTTAACAAAAAAAAAATCTTAAAAGGGTTAAAAAACCCCATTTCCCCAAAAAAAAAAAAAAAAAAAAACAAACTCATAATTATGACACAAAAAGTGGAAATTATGACATGCTATGAAAACTTGACATTTTTACTTTAAAAGTCATAATCATAAGACAATTATGAGTTAAATTCAAAATAATGATGTCATCATTTTAAATTCTATGTCTAATTATAACTTTTTAAGTCATAATTTCCACTTTTAAGTCATAATTTCAACTTTTTGTGTCATAATTATGACTTACCAGAGCATATATATATAATTTTTTTTTTTGTCCTTAGGTTGGACTGATATTTAAAGGGAAATAAAAAAGAAATATCACCGAGGTGCATCATGAGCACCAATCCAGGTTCGGCTGAGGGCTTTGGCATTGTCTGCCACAAATTTTTTTAGAAAATTGTGAGTGATTTGACTGTGGATAGATACAAGGTTCCCTCCTTGGTCAACACAATCTTCCTGTAAGGAGAAAGGGGGGATAGTTTATCATAATCTTTGAAAAGTGCATGTCATAGTTTATCAAAATCTTTGAAAAGTGCATGTCATAATCAACATGCAAAACACTTAAAACACTCAATATTTCCTGAATTGACTTTTTAAAGAAATAAACTCAAATTCATAAAGTTTTTTTTCAAATTACTTTACTTTTAACCTGTGTATATTTTTAGCTTTACACTAAAGTGCACAGTTAATAGGGTACGCTATTTGGTGACCCATAAGCACTACCTGTGTAAAAAGTGTAACTTGCACCTAATCATGTATATTTCCGAAAACACAATTTTTACCTCTGCCTCGGCCCATGTTTTAGAGTCGCTGAAATATTTAAAACATTGTTTTCCAAATTTCGTCCAGTTGTCGGGGCATTTTCGGCCAAAGCTAGGTTCTGCAAAGAAGATTGAATAAAAACGAGAGATTAGTATTTAGTGAATGATGAAAATTGAATGAATCCATTTCATCAAAGAAAGCAGAATCTGAAAACCTCCTCATTATCTGCAGTTTGAACAGATGCAAAAAAACAAAAATGTAGAGTAATGTATCTATTTTGTTCATTTACTGTACCTGAGGCTGCGGATGTCACCTTGATGACTCCATTCACAGCCAATGCAAAAAGGAGGAATGTTGCAGAAATCCACATGTTGGCAAAGTCCTATTAAAATCAACATTATTATAAATAATGTAATATATACATGCATTAACAAGTTTTAAAACAATAAGAATGGAAACACAGAAAAAAGCCATACCAGTACAACTCAGCAATACAGTTTGTAATACTCAGATCATAGCTTGAAATCAGCTGTATTTATAACCAGTTGCTCAGTCACAAAGGTGTGCACCTCATGGTTCAACACAATGAAAACTTCTTTCAATCTATCAGTCCTTATTAGGTAAACAAGACCCGATTCTGAACATCCTTATTTATGATGTTGCATTTTGTTGCAAATTCCAGTGCACTATTTTTGCCAAATAATTACTGCTAATTTAAATAAAAAGCAAATGAACAAAAATAATCACTGTAATGTGATTAACTGAATTTTAATAGACACGAATAGCAATTTATCTGATCGGATGTCATAGCCCTTTCATGAATTATGAAAACCTCTGTCAGGATTTTTTGCTAATTTGTTTTTATTGCTTGAAAAACAAGATTTGAACTTCTTTTTTTTAACACATATTTTTCAAAGAGATTTTCAGATGTCCGCTTCAGTGGACCGTATGCGTTTTTGGTTTTAACTGAAGAGATACTGTATTAAAAATAATACCGTAATAATAATATAATACAGCTTGCAAATGCAACTGGGTTTGTTGCATTCCAACAGCAGACTAAGAACCTCATACAACTGAATGTCATGTGTCTTTGATATTAGAACATGAGGACGTGATTCCATCAAATATCTCTACAACCGGTGAAGGTAACTGTGTGTAAACCCAACACACTCCATCCAGTCTACCAGAGTATGTCGATTTACCCGTATTAGCTGATAATTCTGTTTATGGGCAAAATGGACACATTTCTACTATAGCTCTCGAAAGACTGAAATCTACATTGATCATTGATGTTTTTCGACTGTGGAAAACTTTTAGTCTCATCTGAAATGAGAGTGTTGTGAGTAACGCATTACAAGTAATGTACATTACGCAATCACATTACTTTTTTGATGTAACTGAAACTTACATTCTAATAACACAAAAGCATTTATTTACAGCCTAAAATGAAGTATTTTCAAGAACAATATTCACAGTAATAGTATGAATTGTAGCGTGATGCGTGATCCAAGTAAATAGTTTAATTTGTGGGGTGGGGGGGTGGGGGGGGGGGGGGGCACATACAACAGCTTGCCACTTTATGTATAGGATGATGCACTGTAGAGTTTGATGTACAACTGTGCAATCAAAACCCATGCATACAAAGAAAAAGCTTTTTGAATAGCATGAAATGGCAAACAAATGTCTATGTGCAACCTATTATTTAATTATTTGAAAAAAGTGAAATCCTTTTTACTGAAGTATGTTGATCAGCTTATGTGTTCAAATAAAATAATGTTCATTATGCATTTTAAAGATTCAAATGTTCAGTTCAGTCATACCATTTTTATTTCAAAATGAGTGTTACAGTTGCCCATGATCTTGCAGCTACAGATAAAGTTTTTTATGGTAGCTAGTAATCAAAACAGTGTTAATATCTGTCATTCAATTTGTGGATGTTGGTTTGAATTCAAAGGCATCAAACTTTTAGAAAATATTGTGAGATTTAAAAACATATATAAAATATAAGAAAAATATAAGAAATTCAATATGTTACAATTGCCCCCTTTCTCCCCTATTAAAAAATATGAAAATGATAGGCTATAGGCTATCTTTGTAGGCCTACTAGAAATCAATATTTTATAAGTCTGGGTGAGATTTACTGAAAAGGTAAAAACCTTAGATGAATTGATTACAAAACATTAAAAGCTGCAAGAAAAAGAGGAAACTGTAAATATTAGGCAATTTGCAAAGTTAAACAGTTAAAATGTCATGATGATTTTGTAGTTCGCATTTATCTTTATCAGACACACCCCCGATGTTATGCGAGCTAATGCCTCCCACACTTTCCACCTTATATTGCAATTATATTGTAAATGTGCAGTAAATGCTAAAACTATTTGCATTGCAAATGAGTGTGTGTATAATTACGACAATACATTAAAATAAAATGATAAGAAATACCAGTCTCCAATGTAAAGCAGAATATCGAGTTGTTTTTTACAGCTAAAATAACTGCAAGCGGGAGACACAGGAAGTCTTGCACATCCAAGTTACAAATGGCCGCTCCCTGTGACTTTCAAAGTCGCTGAATGTGTTATTACACAACAAGAAGACTGTCTATCGTCGATGACATTTCTGTCAAAACACATTTCACACAGCAGGACTTGATCTAGCAGGTCTAACTGTCACTGTATAGGCTACTTATTGTTTTATTGAGGTTGATTATTTTTAATTGATTTGGAAGCAATGTTTGGTTTTAAAATAATATTCAATAATAATTTAATGTTATCATTTTATATCATTTAAAATAATATTCAATAATAATTTAATGTTATCATTTTATATCATTTAAAATAATATTCAATAATAATTTAATGTTATCATTTTATATCATTTAAAATAATATTCAATAATAATTTAATGTTATCATTTTCATTAAATTCACAAATAAGCCTTTTTTTATTTCCTATACTAGCCGTAGAGACAGAACAAGGGAACAATTAAACAGAATTTAAACCCTCCCATCTCCGAGATTATTACTCCTTTATTACTGAACTTTTTTTGTCATTATAGCCTACCTATTATATTGTGGTCCTCCATGTATGCAATTTCCCGCAAAATCCAGCCATTCAGGTCTGAAATATAAACACTTACAATTGACTTCCTTTAGTGAATCAATGTAAGACAAAAACACGGTTTGGAAGATTCATGATGTACTTACTCATTATTTAAATTGTGTTAGTTTTGAATACATTTTTAATTTTTTTTACATAGTGTACCTATAAGTATCCAAGTCATATTAGGGCATATGTAAGGACATCTTTTTAGGACCGCATTTTTACGGAGATATAATTAACATTAACATTATAATAGTTGTATTAAAAATTTTGCCCATAAACCAATTGGTGGAATTTTATGAAACTTGGTGTGTGTCCTCAGAATGTCCTGTTGTCTTTGTTTGTCAAGTTTTGTTAAGCTTGAACAGTACCAAAATGGGCGTTTCCTGACCAATTGATTAACTTATATCTTTACAATTATTATTATTATTATTATTATTATTATTATTAATTTTATTTTTTTGATAACTTTTTGCCAGCACCATCCTTAGCTTCTGTTCTTCTTTGTGCCTATTTTGTTGAAAATTGGAACAACGGCTTGGGAGGAGTTCGAAAATGTTTTTTTGAGAAATTTCAAAATGGCTCAAGCTCAAGGATGACTCAAGAAATTTTGTTATGATCCAAAACACAAATGGCCTTATTATACCACCACTGACAGATGTTAGTATACACTTATAGGGCAGAAAAACAGTCATTTGCTGGAGCTGGAAACTACCATTCTTATAAAGAACCCACCCGACTGAAGCAGACAATGATATCCTATCATTGGAGAGAGTTTGCAAAAATAAAATATATCATAGCACAAAAAGGAACAAAGGGAGGTTCAGAAAAATGCAACAATAAGAAATTAAAGATGTTTTTAGATAATTTTAGTCAAAATGGCTGAAGAATCACAAATACAATCACTCTAATATGATTAACTTACTTATCACTTTTGACCAATAGGTGGCACTGTCTGTTATCAAATTATTATGGTGGGGTCAATGTGAGGTGACAATGACACATACAAAGTTTGGTGTCAATATGCCAAAGCGTTGCAGAGTTACAGCCACAGAATCAGCTTGCCATCATGCCAACAAATCTGTTGATGCGTTACTCGAGAATGGTTTGGTCTATCAAAAAAGCTTTTGATAACTTTTGGTGAAAATCAGACCAGCGGTCTAGGAGGAGATCAAAAAAGTACGTTTTCAAAGAAATTTAAAATGGCGGACAGCAAGTTAGACCATAATTGGTGGTATCATTGTTCTCAGCATGACCCAATGAATAATAATTTAATGTTATTTTTCATAAATTCAATACCAGTTTCATTAAAATAGGCAAAATAAATAAAAAGTTATAAGCATTATTTTTTATTTGGGTACTTTCAGGGCATGGTCCTAATGACCCCCACTGAGTTTCATGACGATACGCTAATGCATTCATAAAATACAGCATTCTAGGACAAAATTCAAAATGGTAGACGCACACAATAGCCACAATTGGGCTACCATCCCTCAAAGTTTCAAGTCTCTATGACTTGAGGTTTGGTCTGCCCGATCACTGAAATCCTTGGAAATTCTAACAATTACAATAGGGTTTGCATTGAACCCCTAAAGAAAGACAGAGAAAGAGCAGAGCACACAGCACAGCAGGGATGGCCAGACCGAATTAAAGACCTGCCAAAAGACCTACACAGATATTGGCCTTTCTGAGATGAACTTGCCATAGAATCAGGAGTAGTATTTAAGGGCAGACAAGTGCTTATTCCAGAATCCATGGCCAGCGACATTCTGACTCATCTCCATGCTGCCCCCCAGGTATCGAAAAAGAAAGCTCAAGAAAGTGTATATTGGACAAAGATAAACACAGACTTAGACAAAATGTGCAGATCTTGCAATACTTCTGCAGAACATCAAGATGCACAACCAAAAGATCCTTTCATTTCATACAAAACACCCATAAAGCCATGGCAATACCTGGTGTCGGATCTATTCGAGATCCATGGACATCAGTACTTACTTACCGTGGACAGGTATTCCAAGTACCCATTGGTTGATGAAATGCCCATACCAGTAAATAACCATGAAGTTGCACAAAAAACGCAAAGTTACATGTCTTTATTGGGTCAACCAGATGAAATAATGACAGATAACGGACCACACTACAAGGGAGAACCTTTCAGGAAATTCATAACTGACTGGGGAATAAAACACACCACAAGTTCACCACAAGTTCACCACACTACCCAAAAAAACACCATCCCCTGCAGAATTACTCCTTGGCAGACCTATCACCACACTCCTCAATTAATGCAGATCCAGGTAAACTGAACACAGACAGCACCTGGAAAAAAGGACTACAAGGATGAAAACACATGATCAATGCAGTGGTAGAGACTTACCACCATTGTTTCGTGGATAGTGTGCAAGAGTACTGGACAAGGAGAGGAAAACATGGCACCCAGGGACTATTGTGGAAAGATACAGGAAGCCAAGAAGTTACCTGATCCAAACACCAAATGGAAACACAATCAGACAAACTAGGAGACAAATGTTTGCACCACACACAGAAAATCCAGAAAAAGTTACCATTCGCTGAAACACCCAAAAGGATCCAGTTGAAAACAAAATCACACAACCTATTGAAACAAAAAAGACAATACAGGCACTGAGACAAGACGACCAACCTGTGCAAGGTCTGGACGGGTCATTATCAAGCCAGCGCAACACAAGGACTATGTGTAAAGCTGAATTAAAGGTCAAGCACTAAAAAGAATACCAAATATGGACTGAATGCTTATTTTTGCACAACGTAACCACCAGACAGGATGTTATTGTTCATTATTGTTATAATGTACACCCTGTTGAAAAAAAAAAGCTTGACATATTTTTGTTTAAAAATCTTTATGTTTAATGTTTACAATGTTAAATGACAGGAGGGATGTTGTGATATGTAATACATGTGTACATAATATGCTATGGGTGTGTACCGGAAATGTATGTCATGTTGAACATGTGGATCCCTAGTAAAGATGCCCTAATCCACCTATGATGCTGTCAAGTAATACTTTAAGCAGAACTAATATAAAGAGGGAAAGTGAAACTGTGCCTATTGTTAGTCTGTTGCCCTTTGTGTATATAAGGCTAAGCCCTAGAGTTTTCTGTTCATTGTCAGGTCTTGTTGTTCCATGGTTACCATTGCTCTCATCATAATATTCAACAATGACTTTGAGATATTGCATACTTCACCCTTTAAATATATCTTTATCTGATTTGAATCCTGCACTTACGTTACACTTTGTTTAAAATATTACTATTAAAAATCCTTTTGATTTTTTGACTGCTTTTAACAATACTTTACTGAGTTACTGAGATTTCAAAAGGTACACCTTTGTACCTTATTCACCCCTAAAGAGATGCACATATTAGTATATAGTGTGAGAAGAAAATATTTCATGTCAGTCTTGGTTTGTTCACTGTTTTTACAAGCTTATTGTTCCTACAAGTCCTATTGCTCTTTGATTCTGACCAATGTTAAAGCAAACAGTGAGAAGCAGGTGATTTCAAAACTGAAAGTACCACTATGAATTGAGTCAGTTACAGGTGAGGTTCCTGAAACAGAGAACAAAGGCGTCATACGCTGTCAGACTGACTAAAAGGTTGGACTCATTTCACCTTCCACAAGAATAAAAATTAATTGTAAACGTTATACTGCGCATGGGTACAGTAATCTACTACCACCCATTCATGCAATAGACTCGGTGCTGAAGTTTTGCAAAATGAATGAGTTGGATGATAGTGTCAAATACACTATTCTATTATAAATTATAGTAACTACAGTGATGAGTTTGATGTGAATATATATATGATGAATAATTTTATTTGTAAGAATATACAAGGTTTTATTTTAGGACAAAATTATTGCTACTGTGCTATTATGGCAGAAAATGACAAAAATATCATGTAACTGATCTTTTAACATATAAGAGGTCATTGTACTATAAAAATATACTGTAAGTTTTAGAACTCAAAACGTCCTAGTTAGCTCCTGCTGCATTTTGATCATTTAAATTATGTTATTGAATATTTTATGTCTATATTATAGTTTAAGGACAAAGGTGTTGCTAGGATGTGGTCATTTAAAAAACCCAGTCCTCCTCTTCCATCTCCAGGTAAACGCAGATTTTATGAAACGGTGCTTAAATAATCTTGGAACTCAGCAAATATATTGTGCAAAAATTCAAAAATAAAACAAAATAAATAAAATAAAAGTTTACATTAATTCAATATTCTTTTTGTTAGAGTTTGATAAACCCTGGAGGTCCATGGACTGGAAGTAAGCTCTGAAAACTTTTTCCTTCATATACCACGTATACTTATTACTCAACTCTCGGGAATACTTGATTCTGATTTGTCAATCACAGCATTCTGGTGAAATATTTTGTGTTTTGACCACTAAACTGAATGACCATTGTCTCAGGCAACAAATTGTGCATAGACAATGAGCAAAATGAGCCTTAAAAAAATAAAATAATTCAAATTCTATTCAGTTCTGAAATTCTATTTGCACACTTTTATTCTGCATATTGAATTTTATTTGTCATGCAAGTTAAGATGTTTTTCATTTGTTTCTAAATTGGCTATGAATCTGTTAGCATTATGCTTATAACATACATTCATAGGCCAACTTTTCCCACCTTTAAAACTCCCTTTCTAGTGAAGATAGACAAACCCTTTTGACAACAATAAACAACTTCCAACCTGGGAACAAAGAAGTCAACACTCTCAGAATTCTTCTGCATGGACCACAGGGTGCTGGAAAATCAAGCTTCTTCAACTCTGTGAATTCTGCTATCCAGGGGCGCATCACTACCAGAGCTCTGGCAAATTCTGCAGATAATATTGAACAAAGTTTCACTTTGGAGGTATAAGCTTAAATGTGAAATGTATATTTTATAAACACGTATGTTAAAAATGTATATGAAAGCCATGTTAAGAAGTGTATTGCTGTAATGTCCATATAAATACTTTTATTTTATTTTTAAATATTTTTTTATTGTCAAAGTAAGAAAAGCTTTAATGCAAAACTTTTAAACAATGATTGGATTTTGTTTTCAGTGCAAAACATACAAAGTGAGGAAGGACAGGGCAGACTCTTTCTTTCCTTTCACGTTCACTGACATCGCTGGTATGCACAATGTAGGTATTGGAATACAGAGTGAAGACATCATCCAGTTATTAAATGGTTGCGTCAGCGATGGTTATACTGTAAGTGCATTTAATACAGACTGCAATTTTTTTATTCAAGCACTATAGTCATAAGGTTCTTTTGCATAGTCTGGAAGTAAACCTGAGCTGATTGTTCACAAAAGTGTGATAAACTTCACTCCAGAATGCTGGTGAACTGAACAGTGCAAAAGAGTGTCATGCATGCAATGCTCACTTTTAAGTGGTCAACTACAGGTCAAACATTGTTTTTTTCAGTGCTATTGTTGTTGTTGTTTTCCATAATGCAACACATTCTTGTAGTTTATTCAGTGCTTCTATCTCTTCAGTTTAACCCATTAAGACCAATTACAGAAGACGACCCAAGGTACAAAAGGAACCCCACTCTGAAAGACAGGATTCACTGTCTGGTGGCTGTTCTTCCTGCTGACACTGTTTCTGTGATGGATGATGAAAAAATAAGGCAAATGAGAGAGGTTCGGGAGAAAGCACGAATTTGGGTGAGTCATATAATATCTATGTTTATTCTCAAAAATACCAGTTTTATGCATAGGTTTCATCCATGAACTTTCTTGAGCATCAGAGAATGTTTGAACCTTTTGTAATAGTTCTGTATGAGTCGCATTTGATTGGTTGGATCTCAATATCATATAGCCAATGGTAAGAACAACTAAAATGTGCAGGAATTGCTGGAAAACCAGAGGTTGTGCAGGACCTGGAGGATTTTACTTTAAAAAAGTGGGAAGCATCACTACTCAGATTCATGCATAACTATAACAAAAAATATACAAACAGTCAACGATCATCAAGGAAGCTACACACTATCTTAAAATAAGTAAAAAGTAAACTTTTAACAGCATCATTTGTGTAAATTCAGGTTTTTTTGTTTTGTGGAATATACAGTGTAAATATTGTTCATTGTACCACAGGCATTCCTCAAGTCATAATCATGACCAAAGTGGATGAAGCATGTCCACTAGTTAAAGAAGATCTTAAGAAGATCTACACAAGCAAAAAAATAAAGCAGAAGGTTCTGTGCTTCTTTCTTTCTTTCTTTTTTTACCATGGTGAATACACTGATTAAATTTGGCTGTGGTATATTTCAGTTTCTTGTAATTTCCATTGAAAATTATAGGTTTTGATCATATATAATGATAAATAATCAATGTGGGATTCAAACTCATTTTAATCGCATGTGACAGACTAGGTGTGATGTGACCTGTATTATACTCTCTTCTCTTCTCTTTATTTATTTTTGCATACAAAAAAGTACCTACGATATATATATATATTCTCTTTGCAGATGGAGGAGTGTTCAATAAGACTGGGTGTTTCTGTGAGCTGCATTTATCCTGTGAAGAACTACCATGAGGAACGCACCACTAACACAACAACTGATATTCTGATTTTAGATGCATTGCAAAATATTGTCAACTTTGCCAATGACCATGTGGAGGACCAAGAAGACATTGAATAAGAGTCCAGACTTCCAGGTTGAGCAGGAGGTTTTCTTGACGGACAATATGCATGCAGTGATATAAAAATGCTATAGCGTATTCACGTTAAAGTACATAATGCAGAAGATTGTGTAGTCACTTACATCTGCAGTTAGTCGTAGTTTCTATTTGTATAACAATACTATTATAACAATATATCAATATCCAGTAAACAGAGATAAAGGTATTTACATGTTGTTTTAAGAATAATGATGTAGCTCATAATCAGGAGGTATACTGTATTGTATGTTTAAAATAATTTCCTTTAGGGTTCCATATGCCTTTGCTAATATTAGTAAAGATGTGTGTGGGATAGTTTCTTTCTCTGTGGGTGAGGTATGCTATTCAAACTGCTTTTAGAGATTAAATAATCCACATATGCTATATGTATTTTACAAGTCATTGTTCTTGTTATATTGTGTTATTTTGGGTTTAAGGATATTCAGATGTATTGTTTGTTGCTGTTTCCTGTTCTCATATAGCCTAAATAAATATTTGTGGAAGGGCCTTTCCTAAAGGGATCCCTTGCGCGTTAAGGCCCGTACACACCGGGACGAATTTCGCGCGCGATATTCGCCGACGTTTAACGCCTCGTGACTAAACAAAGGGCGCCAGTGTGAGTGTGCACACCGACACGAAAAACGCCACGCGTAAAAGCGACATTTTTTTTAAAATTTTTTTTTGGTTTGACGCGCCGCGTCAAAAACTATCCGCCAATGAGATTGGCGCTTTTGCTCACGTGTCTGGAGCTTCTGAAGGTGACGTCACCTGCCCACCCAGTGCACGCGCAGATGTTTGTTGTGTCTCATGATAAATATTTCGAAATAGAGTTTATGAATGTTTAACAAAGTGGGAATGTAGTATAATGAGGTGTGTTATGAATTAGGCTGTTATATCAACATGAGTTATGGAATGGAAGCATATTATGCCACATAATTCATGCTAGCTTTGGTATATATTGAAATTATGAAAAAAGGCTAAAATTATGACTTTTGTTGAAATTAAAAATCTAAATTTAAAAGTCATAATTATTTCATAAAAATCGAAATGATAATATAAAAGTTGAAATTATGACATTAAAAGTCAATCATGACAGTCATCATTTCGACTTCTTATCTTACAATTTGTGTCTTTATCAGCTTTTCCATATAGCTAATGGCCCTGATCATCATCACAGATACTGACGCTTCCATTACTGTAAATCCGTTTTTATGAATGAATGAGTCTCTCACCCGTTAGTGCTCTGCACGTGCTCCCCCTGCTGATATTGTATTTTAAACAGAATTAACATTTTGGAAGTGAAATCTGAAAGGTGAATATGAATTATTGATTTTTTAATAATGAAAATGTGTGTGAAATGTTTTGAATTGAAATATTCACAGCTTAAATATTCAACCATGTTGAATTTCAGCTCATAAAAATGCAAGCCCTAAAAATACAATGCATTAATGCAAGCATGGTTAATGCAATGCCTATTTTTTTCAAGTAGTGCAATTCAACAGGCTTTTTATTTCAAAAACATTTCACATTATTTTACTTCCATATACTCGGCCAAACGTTCCCATCAGACCCTTACAGTACGTTTGGGTCTGCCGAATCTGTCCAGCTTCCTCCCCCGCCATCGGATCCAACTCACCACCAGGTGGTGATCAGTTGACAGCCCCGCCCCTCTCTTCACCCGAGTGTCCAAGACATACGGCCGGAGGTCGGATGAAACCACCACAAAGTCGATCAAGCAGAGTTTGGGCCAAGCCGAGTTTGGTCATTGCATTGCATTATGCTCATTTATATAGCAACTGTCTGCATGCAAGATAAATGGGCAAGGATGCATTAATCATTTTTATGCATAATTTTTTTTCCCATAATTAATTGCACCTACTGTTATTAACGCATTAAAGTGACAGCCCTAATAATTAGGCCGATGTTTCAATGATAGCTAGACTTGCATCTGGCAGAACAGGCCAAATGCAATGTTTTTAATTTGTCCTTTTGGAACTGCCTATCTGTTTACAGTTAATTTAACCTCATGGAAATTCACAGGACCGCAAAGGGACCATCAGTATCAAGAGAACAGATGATATCAAAACTGAAAGTATGAAATTCAGTCACTAAGTTACAGGATAAATAGGTGAGTTTCTTAGAAACTGAACAAGATCAACATACACTCTCAGACTGACTTGCAGGTAAGACATTTTCTGAAGAATCATTACACCAAATTTAAGTGTAAAGTGTACTTATGAATAAACATTTAAGAGCTACCATATGCAGTATACCACATTATATATTAGCCATGTCAAGTTTAGAAAATTACAAATACCATGAAAGTGAACGTAAAATTAATTTAATGCTTAACAACAAAAAAAGCAACATAATTTTTTACAGTTTGTGTTACTGCATGTGATCATAATGCTGCTAGTTCAATTATCAACACAACATTTTGTTGATGTCATTAAAGACCAACTGAAAAAGACAAATGCTATAATTCAACTATATTTTTCTATTTGACTTATTCTACATACTCATCACTTGAATGTACTTTTATTTATAGATTTTACACAAACATAAACTAAAGATTAAATGAATAATTAAAAAAGAAATATTAAAAGAAATATGTCACGTAGTGGCACAGAGAAGCAATCCCTAAGGGTGTTTAGATGGGAGGGAAACATTGGGAGGGACTGAGACAAAGCAAGAAACCCCACAGTGACACACTGATTTATTTTACTTACTTATTTATTCATTATTATTATTATTCCAGATTTTACATCATTTTGATTTTTAATGGTATCCTGCAAACCAATATTTTATCTTCCAATATAAGGACAAAGACGTTGCTAGAATGTGGATATTTGATTTGATCACATCCTTCTTTGATACACCTCCTCCTCCGTCTCCTCCTCATCCTCGTTCACGTTCTCGTCCTTCTCCTGCTTCTGATCCTCCTCCTCCAGGTAAATTATGATTTTCTCAAACAAAAATTAGGGTTATATTATCCTGAAAAAATTATTAATGCCCAGACACTGAAATTAATTCTTCCAAAAAGTTCTTATTTAAATAAGAGCGACTAGTGTTATTAATAGTTTTTACATAATCCTGGAGCCCAGAATATACTAAGAAATATAGCCAAATTACAACAGTAAGTAGCCTAAGTAAATTAATTAATTAAAATTGAAAAAGACTAACAATTCTTTTTGGTTAAACAGACAGGCCATGGAGGTCAATGAACTGGAGGTAGGCTCTGAATTTTTATTTATTTTTCTCCTGCCTGAACAAGCTGTGCTTTATCCATTAACCCTTACAATATGATCTCTCACTGGTCAATTTCAGACAAAACTGCAGTAAAATAAATTTGACAATAGCCAGTTTCATGTTTCTTGTAACATGTTCTTCTTGCATTTTTAAAGTGACTTAATTGATTATATAATCTTGGAATATTTTAAAAACATGTTGCATCTCACATTTATTTTATGCATATAGGCCTAAGTCTAGGGTTATGCTCACAATATCCCCCGACCACCCCCTTTAAACTCCCTTTCTAGTGAAGATAGACAAAACCTTCTGACAACAGTAACCAACTTCCAACCTGGAACAAAGAAGTAAACACTCTCAGAATTCTTCTGCATGGACCACAGGGTGCTGGAAAATCAAGCTTCTTCAACTCTGTGAATACTGTTCTCCAGGGGCG
The DNA here is from genome assembly GCA_900092035.1 of Leuciscus waleckii. NCBI lineage: Eukaryota > Metazoa > Chordata > Actinopteri > Cypriniformes > Leuciscidae > Leuciscus > Leuciscus waleckii. The sequence goes on from FLSR01004873.1 coordinate 126,010, forward strand.
CATCACTACCAGAGCTCTGGCAAATTCTGCAGATAATATTGAACAAAGTTTCACTTTGGAGGTATAAGCTTAAGTGTGAAATGTATATATTATAAACACGTATGTTAAAAATGTATATGAAAGCCATGTTAAAAAGTGTATTGCTGTAAATATTTTTTTATTGTCAAAGTAAGAAAAGCTTTAATGCAAAACTTTTAAACAATGATTGGATTTTGTTTTCAGTGCAAAACATACAAAGTGAGGAAGGACAGGGCAGGCTCTTTCTTTCCTTTCACGTTCACTGACATCGCTGGTATGCACAATGTAGGTATTGGAATACTGAGTGAAGACATCATCCAGTTATTAAATGGTTGCGTCAGCGATGGTTATACTGTAAGTGCATTTAATACAGACTGCAATTTTTTTATGTAAGCACTATAGTCATAAGGTTCTTTTGCATAGTGTGGAAGTAAACCTGAGCTGATTGTTCACAAAAGTGTGATAAACTTCACTCCAGAAATGCTGGTGAACTGAACAGTGCAAAAGAGTGTCATGCATGCAATGCTCACTTTTAAGTGATCAACTACAGGTCAAACATTGTTTTTTTCAGTTTATTGTTGTTGTTGTTTTCCATAATGCAACACATTCTTGTAGTTTATTCAGTGCTTCTATCTCTTCAGTTTAACCCATTAAGACCAATTACAGAAGACGACCCAAGGTACAAAGGTACACCCACTCTGAAAGACAGGATTCACTGTCTGGTGGCTGTTCTTCCTGCTGACACTGTTTCTGTGATGGATGATGAAAAAATAAGGCAAATGAGGGTAGTTCGGGAGAAAGCACGAAATTTGGGTGAGTCATATAATATCTATATGTTTATTCTCAAAAATACCAGTTTTATGCATAGGTTTCATCCATGAACTTTCTTGAGCATCAGAGAATGTTGAACCTTTTGTAATAGTTCTGTATGAGTCGCATTTGATTGGTTGGATCTCAATATCATATAGCCAATGATAAGAACAACTAAAATGTGCAGGAATTGCTGGAAAACCAGAGGTTGTGCAGGACCTGGAGGATTTTACTTTAAAAAAGTGGGAAGCATCACTACTCAGATTCATGCATAACTATAACAAAAAATATACAAACAGTCAACGATCATCAAGGAAGCTACACACTATCTTAAAA
>FLSR01004873.1:131339-158173 GCA_900092035.1 Leuciscus waleckii
GTCCAGGAGGACATACTAAAAGAAGTCAAATCTAGTCAGTACTTCTCTGTTACATCTGACGAAACAAAAGATCTCAGCAAAAGGGAGCAATTGTCCATAGTCTTAAGGTATTATTATGAGGGAGCCATACGGGAGGGCTTCTTAGGCTTTTGGGAAGCCGAACATTTGGATGCCAGCTCCTTAGCTAACAAAATCATCTCTTCTTTGGAGCAGTATGGCCTTGAATACAAGGAGAATTTAGTGGGCCAAGGGTACGACGGCGCTGCAGTTATGAGTGGCCGGTGCTCAGGGGTGCAGACAAGAGTTAAACAGGTGGCCAAATATGCTTTTTATGTCCACTGCAATGCTCATTGCTTAAATTTGGTCATTGTCGATTGCGTCAAAAAGGTCCCTGAGGCTGGGGAGTTTTTTACTTTGCTCCAGCAATTGTATGTGTTTCTTTCCGGCTCTTATGTCCATCAAAAGTGGATGGAAGTACAAGCGGAGATGTTTAGTGGCCCCCCTAGAGAACTTCAAAGCCTCAGCGACACCAGATGGGCCTGTCACGGCATTGCCTGTAGGAACCTTTTTGATAGATTGTCTGCAGTACTTAAAGTGTTGGATGACATATCACATGAAGTTGATCCTGAAAGATCTAAGGCCCGAGGGTTAATGTTTCAAATTGACCTGAACTTTATTGGGCTACTTGCCGTATTTAGACAGGTGCTTGGTGACGCAAAGTTTTTGTCTGAGCTGCTACAGTCCCCAAACTTGGATCTCCTCAGAGCTGTAGACTTAATTGAGACCCTAGGGAGACCTTTGAAGAGCATCGCAATGAGGATGAGTACTTTAATGAGCTGTGGAACACAGTAATCCACACATGTGAAACCTGCAACATCCCCATCACTGTTAGACTAAAAAGAGCCAAACAGACACCCAGAGCACTAAATGACAGTTATGTCACATCCACACTTGGTCACAGAAGCCAAGTTAATGGCAAGGATGCCTTTAGAACAAACATATTCCTGCCCATAATGGACTCCATTATTGGGGAAATGCAGAAGCGTTTTTCAACGCCCAGTTGCAATATAATGAAAGGCTTACAGGGGCTAAACCCAGTTAGCAATCACTTCCTAAAAGAGGATATTGCTTGCTGCTTGCTGAAGCATATGGCTCAAATATTGAGGATCTGAAAAATGAACTCACTCAGGTTGAGAGGCTTTTTGCAAGGAGTAAAAGAGAATTGCCCTTCATCTTTGATTGAACTGCTAGGTTATTTGGACCCTTTTAAAGAGGTGTTTTATGAGATGCATCGTTTATGCAAGATTACAGCTGTCTTACCAGTTACCACAGCTGGATGTGAGCGCAGTTTTTCCACTCTAAAACTTGTAAAAAATCACCTGCGCTCAACTATGCTTACTGAGAGACTGCAAAAGCAAAAGCAGTTGACTTAAACGAGTTTGTTCAACGCTTTGCTAGCATTCATGGAAACCGCCGTCTGCAATTGATTTAACCTGTACAGTTTAATAGTCATGTGCAATAAAATAACAGCATCTTGCAAATAAGAAAATTGCATTAGGTTATAATTTTATCAAGTTCTTGTTTTTCATTTCAAGATGTAGCCTATGGCAGGCATTGTGTTATTATCTCGGCAGTTTAGGACAGGACATCGCACAAGATTTGTGTCAACACAGAAAACATTTCATCACTGAATAGGTTTTTTTCGTTTACTGAAATTGTGGTTTATGTCAGCTGAATGGGCGGCACGCTTTTTAGAGAAGATAAGGCAACGTTTTTTAAGTACAATTCACACCCCGCGGTAATTCAAGAAAAAAAAATCCAAATGCTCCACGTGAAACTGCGGTCTTCCGACCTTTTACTATCGTGTCAATTGACTTTGATATGCGCGAGGGAGACAGCGCTCGACGTGTTGTCTGAAGACGTGAGGGTACGCGCGCACGGCCGGGGCTCTCTCTCTCTCTCTCTGCTCGTTAAGCGCCCTGTCAGGCGCAGCAGTCATTCTATTCTACATCACTCTATGAATAATTAAGCTACTTCAGACCAACCCATTTTAGATTTGCGCCTGGCGCAAGAGTCATTTATCCCGCCGTGAAAATAGCAACAGCGCCGAGACCCGCCCACAAAGTTACTTGCGCTTTGCGCTTGACACTTGCGTTTCAGATCGTTAAAATAGGGCCCTAACACTCAAATGTTAGTGCTAGATAACTATGCTATGCTATGCTAGTACTAGCTCAAATGCTAGAAAAAAAACCAGCAAATTAAGAAAACATCTTTTCATTTTGACAATGTGCTGCAAATATCACAACACAACCAAATACAGAAATGTGCGGCAAATACTCACAACACATATGATCAGGATGTTAAAATAAACATTAAAAAAACTCACCTTTCAGGTCATCGACAACACCACTGATGAGTATATAGACATTGAACAATAAGTATGTTTTTTGGAAAACAAGTAAACAAAATAAATGAGCCAATGTTCAGTGTTGTTTTTGTTAACAAATTTGTATTAACTAAAAGCTGAAATAAAATAATTCTATAAAAATGTAACGAAAATCCATACAAAAGTGAAAATTTAACATGTTCCCTTGGCAACTAAGTGAAAAAAATGTAAGTAACAAAATTACTCAAAATTAATGTAAAATGAAAAGGAAAACTGAAAATATAAAAATAAAAGCCAATAAAAAATTGTAATAAATACTATAATTGTATATATTAAAAAAATACTAAAATAGCTGCTCCCATTGGTCATCCTGCGTCATCACGCATTAGCATAAAGCTTTGTGACCTCTAATGAGTAAGTGGCCTCTCTGTTTTATGAGTTCATGAGTTATGGCCGGCCGCTTGTCTTTATCATAGTCAGTGTGCATCCCTAACCAGGCAACATGTGATAAAAAGCCTTTTCCATGTAAATCTGAAGGAGCTGACAGTGACGTGCAGCAACACAAAGTCATTCACTGTCATTGTCAGATGGTGTTTTCCAGCAACTTAACTGACACCGACTGTTGAAGATGTGACAAAATTGAGCAGGACTTCATGCAAATGAGCAGCAGCGTGATGTGTGATGACAACCAATGGGAGACAGTCTTATACAGAGCCAAATACGAACAACTACCAGAAACAACAGTAAAAGGACTACAGCAGTTTAATTGCTGTCAGGTTTATTCTAACAACACACTGCAACAAGAACAGGGACATTTTACTGGTCACTTGGTTTCTATTTCTGTGATGTACAGTGAAATCTCATTAGTCTAAAAATCACACTTCACATATAAGCAGTGGCGTAACGAGCCAACACCGGGCCCTTAAGCAGGATTATCAAGGCGGGCCCCCCTACTACAACACGTGATGACGCTACGCGCACCCCCCTCCCCAAAACCGGAATACGCCACCGCCACAAAAAAAAAAAAAAAACTGCTGGTGACGCCGCACCATTATAACACATTGTTACTTTTACTGTCACTGCTATATACACATAGTCCTAGGTCCAAATACATAAAAAAAGATGCTCACTTACATTATAGATGCATTTTCCGGGCTTTCCTCTGTGCGAAGTTGTCGATCACATCCTTAAGATCCAATAAACTAGCGCGCACGGGCATTCTCAATCGCTTCAGTGCTTACTCGCTTCACTCTCTTGCTCCATCTCTGAAAAAATGCTTCTGATTGGTAGCACTTATACGACAAGTTGCCAGCTCAGGGTGCTGACCCACCAAAGACTGTCCGATTAGAGACCAAACGGAGATGCACTTTTCTGGGAATAACCCATTTATTGTCACCACTCAACAGACTGGCTTGTATGGTTGTACCTGAACCTTGGCTGTCCTCACTCTGGTGTCAGCTCCAGGGAATACTTCTGACACCTTTCCCACAGGCCAGAGAGCTCTGGGTAGTTGAGGGTCGATAATCAACACCGTAGTGCCAACCTGGATATCTGGAGTGTCCTTTCGCCACTTTTGACGACTCTGAAGACCCGGGAGGTAGAATTTGAGGTAATGTCTCCAGAATTGGTCCGCAAGGATCTGGCTGTGACGCCATCGCCGTCGGCTGATCAGCTCAGACTGGGGATATACTGTCAGGGGGAGTGAAGCGTCTGGCCGCCCCATTAGGAGACAATTTGGGGTAATAGGGTCAGGATCAGAAACATCAGATGATGTATATCCCAGTGGTTTGGAGTTCAAGATTCCTTCAATTTCCACCAACACAGTTTGAAGGACCTCAAAAGTCACTGATTGAGTTTCTAGAGTCACCATTAGTGCGTTTTTCAAGGAGCGAATTTCTCGCTCCCAACAACCTCCAAAGTGGGGTGAGCTAGGAGGGTTGAAATGGAATTCAATTTGTTGTTTAGCCAATTGTCTCTGCAGATCTGGAGCAAGAGCTGTAAAAGCTTCCTTTAACTCCCTTTCACCTCCTCTGAAGTTTGTGCCTTGATCTGACAAGAGCTCATGGGGTTTCCCTCGTCTAGCCGTGAATCGTCTGAGAGCCATAAGGAAGGAGTCGGCTTCCAGACTATGGAGGATGTCGATGTATACTGCTCTCGTGGTGAGGCATTTGAATATTATTCCCCATTTTTTCTCGCTGCGTCGACCCACTTTAACGGTATAGGGGCCAAAGCAGTCCACACCAGTGGAGTAAAAGGTGGGCTTGAACAAACGTAGTCTTGCTGGGGGAGGTCCGCCATTTTAGGTACCTCTGGTTTTTTTCTCCATTTTTGGCACTGCACACACTCTCGCTGCAGATGCTTGATGGCCTCTCTACCCCGTAGAACCCAATATTTACGGCGGAGTTCAGCGAACACCCTCTCAGGACCTGGATGACAAAGTTTGGAGTCATAACTTTGGATGATAAGTTTCGTGATAGGGTGCTTTGGATCCAATACTATAGGGTGCATGTTGTCAGGTTCAAGGTAGGGACTATGCCGTAAACGTCCGCCAACTCTGATTAATTTGGTTTCTCCATCAAGTTCTGGGGCCAGTGCGACTAGTCGACTGTTCCGTGAAAGTGGTTTACCTGTCCTTAGTTGTTCTAAGTCCGATGAAAAGCATTCTTGCTGTGCTTGCTGCAAAACACGGATCTCGGCACTTCTGTAGTCATCGGCTGTGGCCTCACCATTTTTGGCCTCTTGAAGGCCGTGGACTCGATTAGTTCCTCGAAAGACTTAAACTGACAGAATTCAGAGGAGGTGAAGCAGACTAGAGTACTGGACCCAGTCTTGCGAAGTTCATCATCATCCATATCAATTGGACTGGGGCAAACAGGCCACAGGTTGGCCGGATCTTTTAAGAAAGGCGGTCCTTGGCACCAGCGTTTGTCCGGGCCAATCTCGCGCAGACTCATTCCCCGAGTGATGTCATCGGCCGGATTGTTGGCGGAGGGTACATATCGCAGCTGTGTTGTTCTGTAAGATCCTGAATTTCTGCCACTCGAGTCCCAACAAATACTTTAAATCGGCAGGAGTCCGATTGTAACCATGTGAGGACCGTAGTGGAATCGGTCCACAAGATCGTTTGGCGTATGGGCAGGTTTAACTCATTGTTGAGTACTTTGGCAAGTTGAGCTCCTGTCAGTGCAGCGCACAGTTCTAGTCGGGGAACAGATTGTTGTTTCTTTGGTGCTACACGTGATCTTGCTGTTAAGAAAGCTACCTCTGTTTGCCCATGTTGATCCTCTGTTCGAAGATATGCCACAGAGCCATAGGCACGTTCGGAGGCATCACAGAAAACATGTATATCTCTTAGGCTCGTTTTTGTGTCTTTGGTGGGGCTACTGTAACACCGAGGAAGAACGATATTCTGTAGGGCTGGTAGCTCCTCCTCCCATTCGGTCCAGGTTTGTAGCAGATCTGTGGGCAAGTGTGGATCATCCCAATCCCGTTTTTTGTCCCACAATCGTTGAACGAGGATCTTGGCTCGAGTGGTGTAGGGGATGAGGTAACCCAACGGGTCGTACTGGCTGGCTAGGATTCTATATATGTTACGCATGGTAGTCTCACTACTGTCTTTGGCACGGTATTTGTAGGAGATTGTGTCAGACTGATGGTTCCAGAGGAGCCCCAATGTCGACTCATGGGTGTCTGTTTGGCCTTGTGAAATCCAGAGTTCTGCACTGTCTGAAATTGCATTGTGAGGCAGGTGACTTATTGTTGAAGGAGCATTGCTGGACCACTGCCTCAGCTCGAAGCCTCCATCTGCCAGCAGGTTCCTTATTTTGTCAACGAAACACTTTGCTTCTTCTGCTGAAGTGAAACTTTGTAGGCAGTTGTCTACATAAAAGGATTTCAGCACCGAATTGCAGACATCATCTCCAGGCAGGCTATGATCAAGGACATGTTTCTGGAGTGCAAATACGGCACAGCAGGGGCTGCAGGTAGTGCCGAATGGGAGGACTTGCCATTCGTACACACTGGGTTGTTCCTGTATATTCAGATCTCTCCAGAGGAAACGCAAGAGTGGTTTGTCTTCTGGAAGTAGTCGAATTTGGTGGAACATCCCCTTGATGTCGCTGCTGACTGCTACTGAATGTTCCCTAAATCTGAGCAGCACAGCAAGTAGAGATGGTCCTAACACTGGTCCTGGCAACAGAAGCTCATTCAAGTTTTGTCCGTGATATTGGAACGAGCAGTTGAAAACTATCCTGTTTTTCCCATTGTGATGCACCATGTGATGCGGGATGTACCAGGAGCTGGAAGGATCTGGCTCAGCATTCTGTGGCAATTTGCTAACATAACCTGCTTGTTCCAGTTTTGAAATCTCAGCAGTATAAGCGGCTGCTTGCTCTGGATTCTTTGCCAGTCTCTTTTCAGTGGCCCTCAGCTGTGATAAGACTGCCTCTTTGGGTGCACTGAGTTCAGGCATGTTCTTGACACGCAAGACAGGGTTGCGTAACGCTTGATACCATCCACCTCAACCCTGATTGTCTTCTTTTCCAAGAGGTTCACCGCTTCCTGGTCCAGTCTGGATCTGATGCAAATCTTTTCGTTGCGCCAGGGCAGTATGTCCATCTGCCATAATTTCTCCACTTGCTTGTAGAGATCTGATTCTGGGAACGAAACCGAAGTGAAGAGACAGTACTGTTCAGTCATCTCCTGCCGAAAGTGTTGACTGGGCCCTGTAATGTCCAGCCAAGACGTGTCTTTATAGCCGCTGGTCCCCCTGGAGGGCCTAGTCTTACTGGTTCTAAGGGAGTGATCAAATGGGGATAATCAGAACCAATGAGCAGCACTGGACAGACTGCGTCAAAATCATACAGTGGAAGCCCTTTAAGGTGTTGATATCTCTTTCTCAGATTATTCACGGGATGTGAGTGTTCTGCTAAACTTAGCTGTTGAGCAGTAAAGGCACCTTTGATGTGATACCGTTTGGTGGGCTGAGCCATTGGGGAGATTGTAAATGAGACGGCTGCACCCTTGAGAACTTGAAACTCCTGCCTGACTGTTCGAAGGGGTAGGTCTTCAGGCTGACCTTTGAGGCCTAACTGCTGAGCGGCATTGTGGAGGAGGATAGTTCTCTCAGATCCATCATCCTGGATTGCGTATGCATCCATTCTCCGTTTTCCATTTCTAAGAATCACTTTTGTGATTTTAAGAAGAACTTTCCGGCTGGTGGGCGGTTTATGAATCAGGAGAATCTCATTCATAGTGTTGAGCAGACAGGTGTTGGTATCAGCAGTTTCATCGTGAACAGGTTTTGGATTCTCTGGCTTCCAAGCACTGATATCATGCAGAGCCATAAGGTGTCGACTGTTGCACTGTTTGCATCGCATTTTTAGGTTACATTCTGCTGACTTATGAGTTCTACCACAGCGCCAACATCTGGCACATGATGTGGATGTGCAAACCTCCGAAATCCCGATCTGAGGTCATGTGGAAGCTTCCCAAGCAGCCGAGACACATGTGACCCACACTGTAATTCGAAAGTTCCCTTTTTGCCTAATTGTTCCAGCATGCCAACCAGGGAACGGACCTTGAGAGCGAAAAGTCTAAAGGCCTTCTGGTCTCCACTAGCTATATTTGTGCCATCCATTAACTCTGCAATCCGTTGTAGAGCTAGTTGATGTGGCTGACCATACTGCTGATCTAAAGCAGCCATCGTCCTTGTGTAAGGGTGTTGCGAATGGCAGTACGAGTCAGCAATTAGCAGAGCCTCCTCTAATTTCAGATGATCCATCAGTATCTGGAATTTGAACCTTTCTGTCGCATTAGCTGGGAGGATATTTTCCAGAGCAATTTTCAGTCGTGAGAACTCTCTTGGGTTAGGATGTATAAAGTCAGGAATTGTGGGGGTTGGACCTCTATACATCAGTTCTCGTTCAGGGGGAGGTGATGGAGTAATTGACCGGCATGGCATTTGTGGATGTCTTGCGGTGTCTTGAGAGACCCAATATGGAGAATTTGAGTGTTCTTGTCTGTGGGAGTAATGTGCCTCTAATCTCTGAACCCCTTGTGGCATATAGTGATAAGAAGAGCTCTGTTCTCTATTGTAAGCAGATGCTGGAGTTGGGTGATGTGGAGGACTTTGAAACTTGTCCTCGGTCTGATGCTCCTTTTGCAGTTTTATGCGCGGAGCTGGTACAGGTCTGAAGCTAGTTTCCTCAGAACGTGCCTGTGGGCGGACACGTGGTGCAGGCACAGGAGAACTGGAGCCATACTGCCTCGTAGGGGTGTCAGACGAAAGGGGCTGACTTCCAGGAAGTTGATGCTCCATCTGAATTTGTAGCTGCTTCATTTGCTGCTTGAGCTGAGAAAGCTCCTTTGCATATTGGTCATTTTTGCTCTGGACTGTGTCCCTCTCCTGCTGTATCCTTTGTAGGACTTTGCGGAGATCCTTATTCTCTTCCCGTATGATGTCTGATGCAGATTCGCGCTCATCATCGGACCACTGTGACGGATTGTCATCTTCATAACCTGGTAGCACTGGAGTCAATCCAGTTGCGCCTTTCTCTGCCAGTCTGACTGGATGAGTGAGTGGTGACATGGGTTCTGGAACAGGCTTAGAGAGGGTAAAGCCAGTGAGATCGTACTCATCGTAACGTGCGGGAAGGACTGTCCTCCTCCTGACTCGCACAGTTGGCTCATCCTCTTCATATAGTGACATCTTCTATCTCTTTGGTAAGTCCAGAATCCGGCTCGAAGGACCATGAAAAAATGTTTCTGATTGGTAGCACTTATACGACAAGTTGCCAGCTCAGGGTGCTGACCCACCAAAGACTGTCCGATTAGAGACCAAACGGAGATGCACTTTTCTGGGAATAACCCATTTATTGTCACCACTCAACAGACTGGCTTGTATGGTTGTGTTTGTGTGGTTTTCTATAAAATAAACAGTAAAATAAACATGAATATACATAATAATAACAATGATAAATTACAACAATTAAACATGAGCAATAATGTAATATATTTTAACCTCAAGAATTAATCATGCACATTATTATAAAAACAAACTGAAAGCAAATGTAAGATAGGCTGTAACTCCTATATTATATTCAACACAGATGTAATCTGACACCTTGTTATGCTGTGAGATGGTATAGCCTGCTCTGACTGGATTATGAGTGCGCATGCGCCTGGTGAATTTTCCACAACAGTTCTCCCATTAAATATAGAAAATATACAGCAAACTCTGCTTCAAACAATAACATAACATGTAATAGTAAAAGAAGTATAACTCTAATCCGGATAATAATAAAGTTATGTATACAAACATACGAGCTAGAGTGGCATGAATACACGAGGGGGAACACACACACACATCTATGATATAACGTTACATCACGGGGACAATAACTTGTTTCCAAGAGCGAATGCAGTACTCATCCAGTGTATAATCAAGGATTACAAACTAGGTTGCACACTGAGTCCGAAATGTTTGTATGCGTTTTTTCGTATTCGTCATTCGGTGGCTCTGAATTGTCAAAACACCTCTCAAAATGCTTGCATTTTGAATGCAAATCCAATTGTTTTTATGATGGACAAAAGTGCACCCAAATATGCACTCATTTATTATCTGACTTATTTGTAAGTGTGAACTTGTGAAATGGTTATCAGGAGGTCGGGTCAAGGAAAAGTTCAGGAGTGTGGGAGGCGTGCGTCCGTGACCTTGGTCTGGTTCTTGCCTGTTCGAAGTGGTCAGTGGACAGATGGTCTTTCGATTTTTTTATTCCCTTACCAGCCCGTGCGTCCGACTAAGAGCTTCGGGCTGGCTCGGTTCGGTCTTTGGTTGCGGCGCACGCTAGCCTGGGAAAACCCAGACAACTTCCGGCAAATTTAGATTTGCTCTGCAAGTAGTCTGGCAAAGAGCTCATTCAAGGCCATTTCCATGCCGTGGAAATCGCGGCACCAATCAGAAACGTTGAGGCGGGGTTTACACGATGACGATCGCTCTGATTGGTTTTAGGTCTAGCCTATCCAATTGTGCCCAGAGGCATTTGAGCGACGTCCGTTCAACTTTTAAATGCATTATTATATTCAAATTGCAAACACATGAGGACAGTCTCCATGAAAGACCCACTGGCAGATGAACGTGCTGCTACATTTCTCTCCGAAACGGTAGGAAATTAAATTAGATTTAATAGAGGATTTTAACTGTGACAAGATGATTGACAGGGCAGTTTACGCGACAGGATGCACGCAACAGATCCGTCCGATAAAGATGACGAAGTAGTATGTCCCAAAGCTTGCCTACTTTTTTGCTACACATTCAAAAGTAAATACCTTTTCTTCACAAAAAGAGTACATACTTTTATGGCGTAGTGTAACTTAAGGACGCAGCATATTGACGATCGCTCTGATTGGTTTTAGGTCTATCCAATTGCGCCCAGAGGCATTTGAGCGACGTCCGTTGGTGACGCCCCTTTGGAAATGAGTTATTAATGAAGCTTTGCCAGACCATAGCCAGTTACTACTGAGAATGGTCTGGTTTTAACCAGGCTAAATCACACCTTCTTGAGCCATCAATGTGGCAATATTTGTTTTTTTTATTAATACTATAGAATTCCAAGCACCACAGAAGTGCTCGTCCCCACAGTCGTAGAGAGTGAAAGTGCTTTATTTTGAGGTCAAAAACAGGTTTTTCTACCATTTAAAATACAATATGTATACATACATAACTATCAAATATATGATGTAAATGACATAAAAAACTTGTAGAATACACATTATAAAACATATAATAAAAGTAGTGGTCCCCTGGAGTTGTCACTGGTGTTACCGTTTAAAAAAAGAAAGGCCCATGGTAAGTTCACTGTCTCTTTACAGTTATCAGAAATGTTCTCATTTATCTCATGATTTCAAATAAAGCTTTTAGTTGAAATCACTGGTATGACCTACTTTATTATTAGGGAATAAAAAAAAAATAAAAAAAATTTGATTAAACTACTTAATTTAGTGAGTATATCATGATTGACAACATGTGGTTTTGCAGAAGCCATTTTGTAAAATGCATTTTTCATGAAAATTGTCACTGTGTCACGGTCACCTTCCTTATGGGTAACAACAGTGAAGATCAGTAACATCAGTGACTGCCGTTTATAGATAAACTTTATTCAAAGCTATTCATTTAATTCGTTGGATAAAATAGCACTAAGTTTTTGTGATTCTAACTTTTCTTTATCATTGTTAATCCTCCTTTGCCTGATCAAAGGAGGATTAACAATGATTAAGAAAAGTTAGAATATGGCTAAATTGAGTGCAGCTGAGAAGCAGCGACTTTACAGACAGTGTAAAGAATGCTGATCCTGAACACAGAGCAGAATACTTGCAGAAAAGAAAACAGAGCCAGAGACACTGACACAAAAAAGAGAAAGAGAATAAGCGATTTAAGTGAAAGGGAGAAGAGAAGTGAACGTAAGGCATGGAGGGTCCGTCAGCAAAGATGCAGATAACCTAGCATTTCAAGGGACATACTGAACTGTTACAATACAGAAATTGATAATGAAACTGTGAAACATAGTTATAAAAGTGCTTAGCATACAATACCACCAAACACACACACACACACACACACACATAGGGTGACCAGACGTCCCGAAAAATTCGGGACAGTCCCGAAATCTAAACTGTTGTCCCGAATCCCGAATCTGGCCCTAATTGTCCCGAAAATTATACTAAAGCAAAATCTTCAGTAGTTATTGTCTGATAAACATTAAAAACTGTCTGCGGAGGTTGAGGCCGGCGACACACTGGCTGCGTGGCGTGTCCGTATTTATTTCGGCTCCCCTGTTAACAGGTTAACTCGTCCGTTAGAGCTTGCACACTGCCTGCGTGACACGCGCGTCTCAGGCGCGCCTCGAGCCGCGCGGAAATAGAACCGACGCCTATTTTTCACGCGACACGCAAGCGTGTTGGAAGCGTTTCCAGGCAAAATAGAATAGGAAAAGATGTTTGTATGTCATTTTGACATGAAAACATATTAATAAATGACATTTTGATGTTTGAAAGTTTAAGTTTTTACATAAATGCAGATATAAATGTAATAAAAAAATATATATGATCGATTTTCAAATATTGGTCCGAATTTCAGCCAATCTCATCTGGTCACCCTACACACACATAATAATACACAAGCTGACACACACATACATTTTAGTTGTTTTCTAAAGAAAAATGTGTTTTTAAAATGTTGTTTATTAGTTTTTTACTAACTGCTTTCTCTAAGTATCAATGATAGTCTTTGATTGTATGCCTAATGTAACAATTTAGTCTCATCTACTTAATTATAGTATTATATTAATTATAGTTTTGTAGTATAAGAAATGTGCAATTAAATAGAAAAGAAAATCATAATTTTATAGAAAAAATACTTTTTGACCATTTTCGATTGTGGTAAAGTGTTGCTATGGCAACATTTCCCTAAGTACCCCCCTCCCTCCCCTCCAAAAATATATTTATAAAAAAATATTTTTTGATTTGTATGATTGAAGCTATTTCATGTAATAAAAACTTATTTGAAAAAAATATGTTATGGTTAGAACATAATGCACAGTGTAAAAGGAATTGCATCATTACTTGTTTAGAGCTGTTTTTCAAATATTTTCATTGTTATAGCAAATACATGGTTGCGCAAATGAATTAACATCATTCAATCACACTTTTAACAAATTTGATAAAAATAAATAAAACAATCTTGTTATTTGTTGCATTATCATTACTTGTCTGCAACTCTTACTACATCTGAAGAAACAACAACATCCTTTATCCTCACCACCGGACATCCTGTTATATGAGAGAGTTAAAAAAATAAAAAAATAAATACAGCTGCAAGCAGCAATTATCGGGGCCAAGCACAAAAGGGAATAATGTGACATGCAAGCATGGCAGGGAGCTTCAGAAAAACTGCAACAACAAGTAATTTAATGTTTTTAAATTATTTTAGTTAAAATGGCTGAAAAATCTAAAATACAATCACTGTAATATGATTAGCTTGCTTATCACTTTTGACCAATAGCTGGCATTGTTATCAAATTATTATGATGTGGTTAGGTGACAATGAGACACAAAATGTTTGGTGTCAATATACCAAAGCACTAGCCTGGTAAAACCAGACCATTCTCAGTAGTAACTGAGTTATGGTCTGGCAAAGCTTCATTAATAACACATTTCCAAAGGGGCGGACGTCGCTCAAATGCCTCTGAGCGCAATTGGATAGACCTAAAACCAATCAGAGCGATCGTCATCGTGTAAAGCCATATGCTGCGTCCCAATTCGCCTAAGTTACACTACGCTAAAAGTATGTACTCTTTTTGTGAAGAAAAGGTATTTACTTTTGAATGTGTAGCAAAAAAGTAGGCAAGCTTTGGGACATACTACTTTGTCATCTTTATCGGACGGATCTGTCTCGTGCATCCTGTCACGTAACCTGTCACGTAAACTGCCCTGTCAATCATCTTGTCACAGTTAAAATCCTCTATTAAATCTAATTTAATTTCCTACCGTTTCGGAGAGAAATGTAGTAGCATGTTCATCTGCCAGTGGGTCTTTCATGGAGACTGTCCTCATGTGTTTGAAATTTAAATATAATAATACATTTAAAAGTTGGTGTGCTTCACCAACGGACATCGCTCAAATGCCTCTGGGCGCAATTGGATAGACCTAAAACCAATCAGAGCGATCGTCATTGTGTAAAGCCCGCCCCAACGTTTCTGATTGGTGCTGTGATTTCGATGGATTAGAAATGGGCTTGAATGAGCTCTTTGCCAGACTCTTGCAGAGCAAATCTAAATTTGCCGGAAGTTGTTTGGGTTTTCCCAGGCTACCAAAGCGCTGCAGAGTTACAGCCACAGAATCAACTTGGCATCATGCCAGCTGAAAGCTTTTGATAACTTTTTAACAAAACAAAAAGCTTTTGATACATTTCTGCCAGCATTGTCTGAAGTTCGAGCATTGGTATCATTGTTCTCAGCATGACCCAAGGAATCTATCAAGACCAGTTTCATTAAAATAAGCAAAATAAATCAAAAGTTATTAGCATTTTTCGAAAATTTCATTCTAACGTTTAACCACAAGGTGGAGCTGTCTAGAAGCTTGGGGAGTACCTCAGGGCATGGTCCCAATGACACACTGTCAGTGAATGACACACATCAAAGCAGGGGGCCAATGTTTCATAAAACACTGAAGCTTCCCCGGCGCCGCCATTGATTAGCAGACCATCACCTGCTGTTAGCATTCCAGACTCCATAGACTCCCATTCATTTTGGCGTCACTTTGACAGCGAATAACTTTACATCTGATGTGTTTAAAGACTCCATTTGTCCATTATTTATTTCTAAAGCAACACGTAAATGTATAAAAGGCTCCATTACCTTGTATCTTACGTTATGGCCCCGTATAAGCAGTTTTTGTAAAAATAGGCTATCGATTGCGTCATAACCACGTGACTCTCTGTCGCACAGTAGAGAAATTACCGTATGGACAGGAGGAGAAGCTCGCGGGCAATCGGGGGGACGTGGAGGCAAAATGACAAAATTATTAATCAGAATACTTAGCAAAAGTTGCTCCTGCTCCTAGCTCATGGACACCTCCTACTCACACTCTCCGTCTCTGCAAGTTTCGGAAGGGAATGATTCAGATTTCTCTTGGCACAGCTACTAGAAGACAGACGGGTTGCTCACGTCACATCTACGTCGTCAAGCTCAGTTTGAGTCTGCGCAGTACGGTCAGCCATCAGGAAGTGAGTGCTTCTAATTGACTTCACTTTTCTCCGTTGAATCCAATGAGGTCGCTGGTCCATTTCTTTTACTGTCTATGCACCAAAGCTGTGTCTCAATTCAGGGGCTGCATCCTCCGAATGCCGCATTTTGAAGGCCGATTGCGTCACAGCGGCGCGACAAAGGCTGTCCCAATTTGTAGGATCTTTCTAATGCGCCTTCCGTTAGTGTTGCCAAGTCAGAGTTTTTTTTTTTTTTTATGACAAAAAAATAGCAACATACAGAACTCTCGTAGGGGAAAGAGCATATACATGCGTAAACACAAATGTTTTCAATATACAAAAAAGTATTAACTAAGCAGAAAACAACAAAAAACTTAAAAACTACTTAAACTTAAAAGCTACTTAAAAATACACAAGTCAAAGGCAAAAAGTTAGAGAGAAATAAAATTAACATTTGGAGTGGCACACAAAGGGAGATTAATCAAAACAGTAGTTTCCTAGATATGTCACTACACATTTTTCTTGCAATTTTAGTAGATTTGATCTTTTTCAGTGAGGTAAAAAACTATTAAAATCATTTATAAACCAAACAAAGGAAGGCTTAGAACATCTCCACTTACTGCAATGAATATGATATTTACCCATAAGAATAATTATATTGACTAAATCTGATACTGATGAATCTACAGTATATTATCCATATAAAAGAGGATGTGTGGCAAGGTGAGAGATATTATCAATCTTAAGTGACTGCCAATTATGTAGCTCAGTCCAGAAGCTATTGGACACGGGGCAAAAATAGAACATGTGTTCCAGAGTCTCATCAGCCATCTCGCAAAGTATAAGGGTCTACTTCAAATTTGAATCTTTTTCTAAGAAAGTAAACTCTGCAGGACAGCGGCCCTCCAGGAAAAATCCCTGCATAAGACATATTTTTTGTGTTTCTATTTTATACTGTTTATATATTATCTAAAAATGTTGGTCAATGGTCCACCAAGGTCAATTTATGTACATAATAAAGTCTAAAGAGTATTTACTAGCCTATGTAAAATCACATACTGGAAACATATAAGTCAACTTTTGAACCTTTTTTTTTTCATTAGATACATTAGATTACTCGATTCAATCGAAATCCAATACTTACATTTAAAAGTGTAATCTGGCCATTTCGTCTCTGGCGCGCAATGAATTCTGTGGTAGGCAAGACTGCGAAGGATCATTCTGATGTATCCTGCATTCACAGGAAAAGAAGGACACATTTGCAGGCCGCATTTTGAAGGAGCCTTCGAAGTACCTTCGAATTGGGACAGCCTTTGTCTTGCCACGATGACGCAGTCGGCTATACTTTCCCCTTTAAACGAGTCTCGGTGCATCCTCCGAAGGCCGCGTCAGCCACGCACTTTGAAGGAACCGGCCTTCAAAGGATGCAGCCCCTGAATTGGGACACAGCTCCAGTTCATGATGATGCATTCAGAAAGTACAGCATTTTAGGACAAAATTCAAAATGGCCGATGCCCACAATAGTCAATATGGGAAAATTGGGAATCATTCTACTCAGCATAATGCACTGAATCAGAAGTGACCAAATTATTGGGCAAACCATTCAAAAGTTATAAGCAAAAAAGTCAATTTTTCATATCTCCTGCTGTGCTGAAACCCTGCATGTAGCCTCAGGTCATGCTTAGAATGACATGTACCAAGTTTGGTCTGAAGCGTTTTGGAGAATATAGCCTTGCATCCAATTTAGCATGCTTTCGTCAAATTCGTTTGTGCGTTATTTGAGAATGGTTAAGTTTATCAAAAAGCTTTTGATATTTATTTTTTTTGAATGAATGAATGAATGATCTGATTACATTTTCGTGAAAATTGGACAAACTGTCAAGGAGGAGTTCGAAAAAGTAGAAAAAACGTGGACTGTGTGAATGGACAATTTTAGTTAAAAAATTATTAGCATAAATGTATGTGAAATTTTGGACAGGCAGATTGGGGCGACCATTGGTGACATTGGACTACCATCCCTCAAAGTTAGGGAAATGCTTGGAAATTCTAACAATGACAATAGGATTTGTATTGAACCCCTAAAAAAGAGACAGAGAAAGAAGCAGAGCACACAGCACAGAGAACTAATTAAAAGAGTGAAAGTGAAAAAGCGGGCTCCCCTGCACTATAGAGCACGGCATCTCATCCTCTCATCCAACCCTTCAAAAGGATACAAGCCCGACCTCTCACGCTCTCCCTCCCTTGGTAGCTGCGAGCAGAGCACGGAGACTGCAGCTAAGGTTCTAAGCATGGACCCTTGATCTCTATACGTGCAAAGCTCCCTGTCTGGAGCGACGATCTGCCATGTACAAAGCACAGATCACTTCAACTCCTCATTCACATGATAAGCAGCCCCTGTCTCAGAGCAGTGTTGGTCAGAGGACGAATTCCCGGCACTCATGCGACAGAAACCGCCCCCTGTCTCAGTGCAGTGGCCTTCGTGGTCAGAAGACAAATCATATAATATAAACAGCCCCCCTGTCCCAATGCATTGGTCTGTCATGGACAGCAGACAAAAAGCTCGGCACTTACATGATATAACAGCCCACTGTCTCAGAGCAGCGGTATGCCGTGTTCAGAGCATGGAAAAGCTCCAGTCGCTCACTCTTCACGCAGCATGAGTAGCCCCCTGCCTCAGAGCAGCAGTCTGCCGTGCACAAATCTAAGGAATGTGACCTGCCTAGAGGACGAAGCGATTCGATCACTCACCCACTCATAAGCAGTAAAGCAGCCCCCGGCCTCAGCCCCCGGTGAAGTACTGCTTACATTAGCCATTATGCGTGCCGTTGTGGCCGCTGTCCATCGTTTTCTACAATAAGCACTGGCTGTGCTGCTGTTTGTGTGAGGAAGTGGGCTGCGGATGCTACTGTTACTTGCACTGGTGTTGTGCTATTCTATGCCTTTCGATGTTAAACACCGGCTGTCCGTTGGTTTTCATGAAAGGGGGTAGTGTCACTTACACTGGTCACCTTACACTCTGGCACTGATGCCAGTCATAGCCTCATGTGATGATACACTGGCTGTACCACTTTTTTAATACTATTTCTCTCTGCCTCGCTCTATGCGACGGTCATCTAGCCCCGCATCAGCCCCTTGCATAGGCTGAGACAGCTATGAATCCAGAAAACGAACATGGCTGAAACACTGCCCTTTGTATCAAAACTAGTTGCCTTTGAGCAATAACTGTTCCGTTGTGTGGTGTGACAGCTGTAAGATGGAACACAGGAAGTTCTCTGTATTGGAGCTCTTTCTCTGGCAAGATAAAGTTCCAAATAAAGGCAAAAGTGCTTCTGTCCCTGACGGATTGCATAGAGGCGTGACATGGCCTTCCAGGGACTCCAGAGAGTGCACTATTAACTGCTCGCACTGAAACAGATCCTCCCGTAGGCTGGCTGGCCAGAGGGCTGTTTAGTGTATCTCAAGAACACTTGCCTCTATGTTCAGAGCATCACGAGTGTAAAAGAGAGATATTGTTTTGTGGTGGGCTTGTCTAGTGCTTGTGTCTGCTTACTGCCGCATGCATTATTTGGTCACCAGTACACACTGTACGGTGCGGTGCTCACACCATGGATGTCACAAATCCCAGGATGAATGTTACTAGGGGATAGTGCCGTCGCCTATCCATGTGTCTGCGGTGCGGACTAGCTGCTGTTTTACGAGTTCGCACTTACAAATATGTCAGATAGAATAAATGGTATGCGAATTTGGGTTTGCTGTCCAAGGAGAGGGCTCCTAGCTCAGTATTCAGCCCGAACCCTGAGTACTCCCCCCGTATTCCTGGCTGTGGAAGGTATAAGTCAAGAGTGAGGAGTCGGGGTGGTGGAGGGAGGCTGAAAAACTGTCGAGGAATATAGGTCGACTGAGTGAATATATATGCTTCCTCTCATGCGGATAAGATAGACATGGTAATTGTTGATGATGAGTTGATTGGATTGATTATTTGAACATCTTTCAAATGAACACACTACACTTTGTTTAGTGAAACATAATTGCACAATAAGTCAGATACAATAAATGTTATGCGTATTTGGCGTGCTGTCCGAGTAGAGGGCTCCGGGCTCGGTATTCGGCCTGAACCCAGAGTACTCACCACAAAAGTTGCAACAAATGCGGGACAGCCACAGAAATAATATTGATGACCCCCCAAAAAAACTTGTGGAGTGCAAAGCTTATGGTGCCAATCGTAGGGGAGGGGGTTAGTCGCTGGATGGGGATGGCTTCTTGCATCATCAGACGGGAGTTTGTTTGTCATGGCATCAGATGGGTGGACCTTGCAGGTGGCTGGCCGGGGATGGTCGTGCGGAGTGAGCTTATGCAGAAGTGGAGGAGAATAGCATAACTGCTGCAGTGGAAGCAAGTTGATGGAGAAAACTAGCTCCTGCAGGAGCGAAGGAGATGGCACTGCTGCGGCAGTGGACCAAGCTTGCTTTCAAACTATCTGATGGAAAGTTGGATGGAGAATTGAGTACTTGTGGGAACGGAGAGGAAGGAGAGTTGGATGGAGAAACGGAACTCCTGAGGGAGCGGAGTAGATGACACTGCTGAGGCAGTGGATCAAACTTGCTTTTCAATTTGCTTTCCAACTATCCAAAAGGCAATTTTGGACAGAGAACTGAGCTTCTGCGGGGGCGGAAGAGAATGCTGCTGCAGCAGGGGATCAAGTTTGGACGGAGTAACAGAGCTCCTGCGGGAGTGGAGTAGATGACACTGCTGCGACAGTGGGCAAACTTGCTTTTGACTTGCTTTCCAACTATCCTATGGTAAGTTGAATGGAGAATTGAGCACTTGCTGGAGCGGAAGAGATAATGGTTCCACGGGAATGGATCAAGTTGGAAGAAGAAACGGAGCTCCTGCGGGAGTGGAGGAGATGACACTGCTGCGGCAGTGGGCCAAACTTGCTTTTCAACTTGCTGTCCAAACTCAACTGTCCAAAAGGCAAGTTGGACATAGAACTGGGCTCCTGCGGGAGCGGAAGAGATAACGCTGCTGCGGCGGTGGATCAAGTTGGGACGGAGAAACAAGCTCCTGCGGGAGCTGTAGTGGAAAAGACTTGGTTCTGACTTGCTTTCTAACTATCCAATGAGCCAGTTGGATGGAGAATGAGCTCCTGTTGGAGAGGAGATTATGCTGCTGCGGTATTGGACCAAAACTTGCTTTCGACTTGCTTTCCAAACTATCCAAAAGGCGAGTTGCACGGAGAGCTGAGCTCCTGCGGGAGCAGAAGAGATGCGGCAGTGGAGCAAGTTGGAATGGGAAATGTGGCTTCTAGGGGAGCAGAGTAGATGACATTGCAATGGAAGTGGAACCCAAACTTGCTTTCCAACTGTCTAAGGGCGGGTTGGAAGGAAATGTGAGCTCCTGCAAGAGCGGAAGAGATAGCACTGCTGTGGCAGTGAAGCGAGTTAGAATGGGGAACCGGGATCCTGTGGGAGTTGTGGGCCTGTAGGGTGCCAAGACACAGGAAAGACACAGGAAGCTGCTACCACTAAAGGATACCACTCGAAAGCACTGAGCATGTTAGTGACTGCGGCAAGTCTAACAGCTGGGCGGGCCATGTGGACGCGAACCAACGGCCTTGGTAGAATCTCCCCAAACCGATGGAGGGAGCTGCGTCGGTAAACAGTTTGAATATCCATGGGGAGATAAATCAGATTATTATAGAAAAAGGACAGACCGTTCCATTGTTTAAGGAAGGTTATCCATAAACTGAACTTGTTGCAACATGACTAGTTAGGGAGATTTGGTCCTCTAGCGCGTGAACTGAAGACGCAAGGAAGAGGAGATGTGAGATGAAAGGGCAGCCTTGCGGGATAATGCGCAAAGTTTAAGTGGCCGAGCAGAGATGGTAGCTCGCGTTTAGAACCAATTTGGATTTTCTAGGAGGGTGGATGAAACCAGAATAATCCTGTCGATTTTTTTCCTTGGGCAGTGAGGCCTGAAAGTTAACTGTATCCAATTTAATGCCCAGAAATTCGATGGACTTGGCTGGACCCATGGTTTTGTCTTGGGCAACTGGAATCCCGAGCTCAGCAAAGACTTTTTGGACTGTGAGAAGATGCACAGCTGAGATGGAGTCAGGTGGTGAGATGAATAGGAAATCATCTAACAGGTAGATTAAGTAGGTAAGTAGGGAATTGAGTAGTTAATGAAAAAAAGAATCCAACAATAGCTTCTGATAGCATGTCGAAAATCTTTGGGGTGCTTTTGCAGCCAAAATTTAAATGGATGGCAAAGTAAAAATGTTCATGCCAGCGTACGCCGAACAAATGCCATTAATCTGGGTGGATGGGCATCACTTTAAATGCAGAAGTGATGTCAACTTTAGCGAGCCAAGCGCCGCGACCTGCATCTTTAATCAAGTTTATAGCTTGGTCATTGTTGTGGTAATGAAGAGAAAATTGTTCAAGCGAGATAAGGCTGTTTATGCTTGGAAACGGGGAATTGTGCGGAGCTGAGAGATCGATTATTAAGCATTTTTGCCTGAATTTTTACTGGTAGCCACTCCAATGGGGCTGATGCGGAAACATCGAAAGGGAATGTCAAAAGGACCGATCATAAAGCCTGATTCGATTTATTTTTTAATTAGAATTTCGACTGTGTCAGGTTCAGCGAGAGCGGACTGGAGATTGTCACATATGATACTGTGAGTGGGGAGGTTTTCAACACTGGTTTTGAAACCGTGCTTAAGACCAGAAAGTAAATAGTCAGTAAAGTTAGTGTTAGGGTGGTGAGACAATTCAGTAGACAGACAAGAAATATTCACAGGAGTTAACAGGTAATTTTTTTATCTTTATTTACAGACTTTTTTACAGGGCATATTGTGCGGGAGTGGTTTTATTCTTTTGGAATCTATGGTTGAGTCGTTAAAATTGATGTTTGCTGGCCGCGGGACTTAACTGGTTGATTTTGCTGTAGGTGAATCTGGGCAGGGAGGATATGAAGGGTCAATCAAAGGACAAGCTGTGGTGGAATGAGAAACGCGAGCTCTGCGATTATCACAAGATAGTCGTTTAGTTGTCGTCCCCAGTGGGGAAGTGCGCCGCAAATGATTTTGCTTTACTGGCTGAAAGCAAAAGAATATTCAGAAAACAAAAGAATGCAGGATGAATTATGAACTGTATTTTTGAGGGTGACTGCAAAATCGCTGCAGTCGATTTGGCGATTTAAGACAGAGGGAGGAAGTATGAGAGAAGTGAAGATAAATCGATGTTCGCACCTGTGAGGATCTGCGCTCTAATGTTGCTGGTACCAGGGTCGGTTCCACAGCTGTAGCGTTCGGCGGGATGGGCATCGGTGTTGCGGAAAACAGAGTGAAAGGAGAACGATTTTGGGGAAAGGTGTTAGGAGGGAAAAAGCAAGGTAACCTCACGCTTGGGTCGGCCCCTGAAGCCTGTGGAGGAACTGGAAAAGTGCAGCTTGCAGCCGATCTGGACCTTCGCTATCAACACGGCAGGATTTTATAGATCCCCTAGCGCCACCTTTCGGTGATGCAGTGTTCGAGAGACCAACTCGAAAGCCAATTTCTTCGGTTACCTAATGTAACCTCGGTCCCTGAGAAGAGGGAACGAGACACTGTGTATGCTGCCGTGTTACATAGCTCAGAGTCTTTGTCTGCTACACTCTACTTCAGTCCAAGATTCTGAGGCAATGGTGTTCAGCGCCGCCCTATAGTGCGGAGAAGCCCGCCTCTGTTTCGCGCACTTGAATGCTATTGGCGGGCGGATTCATCCACAAGATTTCATAAGGCTTCAGTAGATTCGAGGAAGGAGGAAATAACCCCTAGTGCCACCTTTCGGTGATGCAGTGTCTCGTCCCCTCTTCTCAGGGAACCGAGGTTACGTTAGGTAACCAGAGACGTTTTCTGTTCATTGTCAGATCTTGTTTTTCCATGGTTATCATTGCTCTCATCAGCATATCAACAGTGTTTAACAACGACTTTGATAAATTGCATACTGCACCTTTAATTATCTTTATCAGCATTTGAATCCTGCACTTACATAACACTTTGTTTGAAAATCATTTTGAACTATTGATTTTTTGACTGCTTTCAACTAATACTTTGAGTTACTGAGATTTCAAAAGGTACACCTTTGTACCTTATTTACCCCTAAAGGGTGCATAAAATATTAGTCATTTAAAGGTGCATATTAGTACATAAAATGTACATATTAGTCTCAGGGTTCTGTCACTTCGGTCTGGCCCAGACTCCCATACTGTTTCGTCATTGTGAGCGTGCAAATCCGAGTTTGCTCGGGCCGTGTGCAATCCCGTCCACATGAGTTGTTTTCTGTGTGGAGCGTGGTGTTCATATCCCGGCACTTTGATCTAGTTTGGTTTGGGTTCTGTGTCGGTTCAGGCATTCATGCTCCGTGCAGTGGCGTAGCGGATGGACATGCAGGGCAGGCACTGTGGGGGACCCCCGCGATAACCCCTGTGCCGTGTTGCTCCGATAGATGATGATATACTGTAATGTATCGACTATAGCCAGAGATATATAGTGTCAAAAGCAACAGTTATCGGCCATATCAAGAGGATTGGTCATTTCCAATTAATATATAAAATTATCATTATCTGCAACTTTTATTATCAAATTAATGTGGTGATGTAATCAGCCATCATGGGGTCAATTGCCAAATATGGTGTTTCCTCGGATATAAAAGGAGATGTGACCGACATCTAGGTACGCATACTATTCCGGTTGCGGGAACTGACGTCATTCTGGGGCGCCGGTTTAGGCTCAGAAGGTAAGGGCTTTTGGTGGCAAGTGCATCTTGAATGTTTGGATCGGGAAGGGTAATTTTGGGACTCGCTCAACTTGCAGTGTGGCGGAGGAGAACAGAAAACACGTGGAGCGATATTTACCATTTCAAGTCTTTTTTTGAGCACACATCAAGTGCACCGTGCAGTGCGAGTTATTTACCGCAGGTATGTGATTCAAGTTTCTTATGCCCAAGCTAACGGGACGATCATCTCTTAAACCTAATATTATATTTTAATAGTGGTACAAGGCGTGGAGGTGTTGCAGCAGGCTTGGCAGGCTCTGGATGTTTGCAGACGCTGTTGGCTCACGCTACTCTCTCTAACTCAGTGTGATATTGAACGACTCTGGAAGGATCCCCCCCCCCATAGTACTTAATTATGGAGGCTGAATTACAGGAAATGAGAGATCTTGTGATCCAGCTGAAGGCTGACAATGAGAGACTGCGACAGGAGCGGGCACCGGTTGAGTTGCTTGATCCTGGCGCAGCCTCTGGTAGTGCGTCGCAACCAGATCTTGATGTGGCCTCTGGTAGTGCGCAGCTGCCGGTAACACCTAGTTCCGTCGAACGTTTCGTGTTCGTTCCGCGGGAACGGCGTTGTCCAAAATTCAACGGTAGATCGGGTATAGGCATTGAAGAATGGGTCGAAGAAGCAGAGGCATGTATGCGCATGCGGACTATGACTGTTGTTGAAAAAGCTTTCTTTTTGTTCGATCATCTCGAAGGAGAGGCTCGAGACGAAATTAAATATCGACCAAGTAGGGATAAAGTTGACCCAACTAATTATTGCAGCGCTGCGTGAGTTATATGGTTGTGCAGTATCTTATGTTGCACTTCAAGAGGCTTTTTACTCACGGCGACAATTGGAGGGAGAAATGTTACAAGAATTCTCCCTAGTACTTTTGGGTCTGTTCGATAAACTTAAACAACAGTCACCGCATCCTATTTTGAATGCAGATGTCATAGTGAGGGATCAGTTTATTGAATCTGTGCTGGATAATGCGTTACGTCGGGAATTAAAACAGCTAGTACGGCGTCAGCCTGCTGCAACACTTCTGGAAGTACGAGGGGAAGCTATTCGCTGGGAACGAGAAGGGATGCCAGGTGGTGCCAGGGGCCGGAGCCAATCTGCACCTTTGGTGCACGGGAATCAGTTTGGGGTTCAAGGCGATATGGGGACAAATTCCGAACATGGGAGGCGTTCATCAGAATTAGGTGAATTACGGGAAATGTTGCATCAGCAGCAAAAACAAATTGACCAACTTACTCAAGTCCTAGCCCGTAGCCAAAGTCCCCAGTTTCGCGGTCGCTCGCCACGTTTTGCATCTCTGATCTGCCGGCGTTGTCAACAGCCCGGTCATTTTGCTCGAGATTGTAATCGGCAATTTCATCCTCCTGGTCCTCCAGTTCATCCCCAGGTCGACTCGTTATCTAGCGATGTTAGGTCTGGCTTCTCCAACCCGTCGGAAAACTAGTCCCCACCGGGCTGCAGAGTCACAGTCCGGTTGGGGTTATGAATGGCTCCCGTGTGTTCTTTGATGGCGTCTCCACGTCTCATTTAGTCTCCTCTTGCCCACACCTTGCTGTTACGATTGGGGGTGTCTCAGTGCCCTGCCTGATAGATACTGGCTCCATGGTATCGACCATTACAGAGAGCTGTTTTAGGTCATGGTTTGAACCATGGGGCCAGGATCGGTTGCAGTCATGCCACTGGTTGCGGCTTAGAGCCGCCAATGGATTGGAAATTCCCTACATTGGGTATATTGAATTAGACGTTGAAATTTTGTGCACATATACTCCCAACTACAATGAAATTATAACAAAAAACTTAAATGATTTAAAAAATTCATAATTATGAGAAGAAATGTTAAAATTATGACAAAAAACTTAAATGTCATAATTATGAATTTATTAGTCATTTCATCTCATAATTATGACAGTATGTCACAATTTAGATTTTTTGTCATCTCATAATTATGACTTAGTATGTCATAATTTTTTACTTTTTGTCAATTTCGCCTTGTCATAATTTTTCGACTTGTGTCACAATATTTCAGCCTATGAAAAAAACTTAAATGACTAAAAAAGTAATAATTATGACAAGTTGAAATTGAAAAAAGTCAAAATTATGACAGTAATATTTATGAGAAGAAATGTTGGAATTATGACAAAAACTTAAATGACAAAAAAAACAAACATAATTAGGACATTTCATCTCATAATTATGACTTAGTATGTCATCATTTTTCGCCTTGTCATAAATTATTACTTTTTAAGTCATTTAAGTTTTTCCAACATTTCATCTAATAATTTAGATTTTTTTTGTCAATTTCGACATATCATAATTATAACTTTTTATGTCATTTAAGTTTGTCATAATTCCAACATTTCATCTAATAATTATGACTTAGTATGTCATAATTTTAGATTTTTTTGTCAATTTCGACTGGTCATAATTTTTCGACCTGTGTCATAATTATTACATTTTAAGTCTTTTTTTTTTTTTTTTTTTTTTTTTTTTTTTTCCATATTTTCATTTTTTAATTCATAATTATTACATTTTAAGTCTTTTTTTTTTTTTATTCTTTTTTTTTTTTATTCCAACATTTCATCTCATAATTATGACTTAGTATGTCATCATTTTAGATTTTTTTTGTCAATTTTGACTGGTCATAATTTTTCGACCTGTGTCATATTTATTACATTTTAAGTCATTTGTTTTTTTGTCATAATTCCAACATTTCATCTCATAATTATGATTAAGTATCCCTCACCTGCACAGACCAATGCCGCCATTCCGCAGCTCAGGACCTTTGCTTTATTCACGGCAGGAACAGTTACGCTGAGGCCGGTGAACTCTCCGGCGCCCTCTAGCAGGGCTTTATAGGTG
>FLSR01004873.1:158273-177757 GCA_900092035.1 Leuciscus waleckii
TTGTTTCACGAGAGTGTAGGGACACTCCTAGATTTACTGGTATAAATTAAACAAGATTTAATCCTATTCTGACCTGACAGCAAAAGACTACCTAGCTACTTCGATACTAGGGGTTCTTCAGGAAAATTAGATAAATACCAGATCTCACCACAACATCCACAACTAATGTGAACATAGGCTTTAAGGCTCAATTGGTGATCTTTTCTTGTTATTCACCAAAATTGCTGAATATCGTGTCCATTGTGTGTTAGCTGCAAAATTGTAGCCATGTTAGTGCTACCCACTACCTACCAGCAGTGACCACTGCTAGCTACTGCTAGCGCCTTGCAACAATAACAAATGAATTACTTCCCACGTCCAAATACATGAACTAGTTCAACGTCAGTACCATATCAAGTCTCACTGTATTATACCGGCTGTACAGTGCAACATATATGTCGCACGTGGTACGAAAAATTGGTCTGTGCGATTAATAAATGTATCATCGTAGCACGCGTGTGATTCAGTCTTGTAATTAACTCCATTACTTGTGTTTGTTTTCAGACATGATAACAGTCGTGTTATACAGTCATTTATATTTGTAGCAAATCATCAAAAAGTTACAGGTTATAAGACTTCAGTTTATCCAATCTCAACAGCGCAGTCCTGTATGAGTGTAAAATTACATAGGCTATTTACCTTGTAAGCAGTTCAAGCAATAGATGTAAAAATAACTTGTTCTCATCCGAGGTTTTCAAGATAAGATAATACAGCAGAGCAATATAAGCAAAAAGAATTTCAGTTAATAAACTGAGCTAGAAAATAACTAATTTCTCCCCAGGGATGCACACGACATCAAAATCAAAAATGCAACCACTATCAGTCAAAAATGCAGTCATATTTATACGGAACTGGGTTACATTGTTTCTATGCAGTTTCTTGTTTTTTTTCCAGAGGAACTAAAGCATGTGACATCAACCTTCTTCTGGTGTCGACATTGTTCCCCATATATGGGCAGTCTTCCGTCCCTTCCGTCTTCTGCGTTGGGCCCAGTGTTGCCAGATGTACGATAATTATCGTATTTGTACGATAATTTTGACCTCTGTACGATGTACGATCAATAATGGAAAAAATCCTATAATGTACGATAATTTCAGATATATTTAAACATGGAAAATAATAATTAAATAAAAGACTTTAACATAAGGGAGAAAAACAAACTTTAAAGGCATTTACCACCCTGTTACACTTGTATTGCACTGCCTAATCCACGCCCTTTTATTTATTTCTATCTTTATTTTAAATCATGAATGGATGAGTGTGACAATTTAATTATTATTTTTTCCTTTTGTCTTTTTTTTTTGTTTGTTTTTTGCCTGTCTAACCTACGCTTTCATTGGTTACTCGTTTTTCAAGTCGTCTGGATGAGCGTGACCATTTTATTATTATTATCGTTTTTTGTTTGTTTTTTTTGTCATTTTGTCAGCTTGACTAATTCACAGCTTCTGTTGGTATTTGAATATGCTGGATGAGGACGACTTTTCTGTTCGGTTTGTTGTTATTCTGACTGTTTGCTGGGTATATTGTTTAGTATGTGACTGGGCTATAGGGTGAAAGGTACAAGATATATGTGGGAGCTAGTTAGCACAGATCTGGAAGTGAAGCCTGGAATGTTTGTTGCGAGACCAGTTAAGGTCCTTTGGAGTTTGCTGTTTAGTGCAATATATGGGGTGGGGTTAGGGTGGGATGGGTTGGAGCCAACTGAGTGTTTAATCGATAAGCTACTACCTGCTGTATTTTTATTTATTTTATGTATTTCTTTTTTTCTTTTTTCCTTGTTTCTCCTCATTACTTTGCTACTCTGTTTGTGTGCCTTTCTTTTTCTCATTGTGGCAACTCTTTTGATTCTCACTATAACTGAGTTAGATGAAGGGTAATCTGAATTTAATTAGTTGGAATGTCAAGGGGCTAAATCACCAAGTGAAAAGGGGTAAAGTCTTCACCCACCTTAAACGGTTCAGGGCTGGGATAGTTTTCCTTCAAGAAACCCACTTGCTTGACTCTGACCAATGGCGTTTAGGTAAATGCTGGCGTGGACAAATTTTCCATTCTAATTTCGGGGCCAAGGCTAGGGGCACAGCTATCCTTATTGATAGTAATATTCCTTTTGAGTCCTCAAATTATATCGGACAAAAATGGACGTTTTATCATTGTTTCAGGCAAACTTTACAATAAGTCAGTCATCTTGGCTAACATCTACGCGCCTAACTTTGATGATGTACAATTCTTTAAAAGATTTTTTTCTCTTCTCCCTAATCTCAATTCTCACTCTCTTATTCTCGGTGGGGATTTTAATTGTTATCTAGATACAGTTTTAGACCGCTCTTCCCCTAAACCGGCCACTCCTAGCAGATCTGCTGATCACATAAAATCATTTCTTGCTGATTATAGTCTCTCTGATCCGTATAGGTTTTTGTACCCCACAGGAAGAGAATATTCATTTTTTTCGCATGTCCACCATACCTATACCCGAATAGATTATTTTTTTGTTGATAATTCTTTATTGTCAGAACTTAAGTCATGCAGTTATGAAAATATTGTGATCTCAGATCACGCTCCCCTGCTCCTCTAAGTGGCTTTCTCTGATGCTGAGTGTACAAGAAGACAGTGGAGATTGGATCCACTGTTGCTCTCTGATGAGAGTTTTCTTACTCACATCTCCACCCATATTAAAACTTTTTTGAGTATAAATAAAACACCGGATGTGTCCAATGCAACGATTTGGGAAGCCCTGAAAGCCTATTTGAGGGGTGAAATTATATCATTTGCAGCACACAACAATAAGTGTTTAAAACAGAAACAAACTGAAATTGCTGATCGGATTCTGAACACAGACAGACAATATGCTAATTCGCCTTCACCAGAACTTTACAAAGAACGTTTAAAACTCCAGACAGAATTCAATCTTCTTGCCTCTCGTCAAGTTGCCGACCAGTTGTTGAGGAGCAGAAGTACTTTTTACGAGCATGGTGATAAGATTGGTAAAATCCTGGCCAACCAATAGCGCGGTTTTAGAGCGAAGCAACTTATCCCTGGAATACGGACAGACAGTGGGTGTATAACATCAGATCAGAAATTAATTAACGGTAAGTTCCAAAAATTTTTTTCAAATTTGTATAGTTCGGATTGTACAGCAGACGTATGCCATGGAAA
Source organism: Leuciscus waleckii (assembly GCA_900092035.1). Classification (NCBI taxonomy): domain Eukaryota; kingdom Metazoa; phylum Chordata; class Actinopteri; order Cypriniformes; family Leuciscidae; genus Leuciscus; species Leuciscus waleckii. Next base: position 161,466 of record FLSR01004873.1, read on the forward strand.
CCTTTTTCAGTAACCTAAACATGCCTTCCCTTTCTCAAGACCTGAGCCATAGCCTTGAGGCACCTATTACTCAGAAAGAAATTATTGCAGCAATAACATCCATGCAATCAGGTAAATCTCCTGGCCCAGATGGATTTTCTTCTGACTTTTTAAAGAAATTCTCAGTTGAATTATCACCCTTTTTATGTTCAGTATTCTTTGACTCATTTGACTCAGGTAAACTCCCCCCTTCGTTCTATCAGGCCTGTATTTCCCTGTTGCTAAAAAAAGGATAAGGATCCTCTAGATTGTGCATCATATAGACCAATTTCACTATTAAATATGGTCGTAAAGATACTTGCCAAAATTCTTGCCCACAGATTACTGTTGATACAGCTAATCTGAAAAGTTCAGGCACGTGCACACATAGACATCAAAGGGGGCTTGAGCACCTGCCCTTTTTATTCCTGGAGAGACGGAACTTATTTCGAAAGCAAACGGGCTGCCGAAATTATAAGAGATGTCCGTTGATAACGTTAAAGTAAACCATTTTTTAAACCAATCATGGTTGCAAGATGTCACGTAAGGTCAACGTGAGGCATAGGCTTACAAACACATCGCCTAATTGTGTATCATTTGATTTGCTCTACAGGACTAACCCAAGAGGATGCTGATAAAAGTCAGATTCAAGACTGAACAAAAGTTTGTTCGTGTTACAGAGCCGAAGCTTAGAATTTTTCTGAATGATGGTATGTGTTTAACTATAAATCCTTGATGCGCGTATTTAATGTTGTCTGTACTGTAGGCACGGTTGCCTTCTTATGTAACGTTAGTCTGTTGCTTTGCTTCGCCCTTGTTGATAATAACATGCAATGCAAACTTGGTGTGTTCCGAGTAACGTTAATTGATTCATTTCTTAAACGTAGACGTTGTAACGTTATCGTTCTTCAATGTATGCGGACGTTATACTCAACTTTAGAATGGCTAATTTAGTCCACACACACGTATCATGTGATGGTCTGAATTGACCCGCAGGGAGCTTGATTGACAGGCGATCTAACCAATCATAATCCGCCATCCGCCATTTTGTCCGACAAAGCAGGCAGGAGAGATAGCAGTTAAAGAGCCACAAAACGGTATGTATCGTTTCAATATCTTTTAAAAAATGACCAAATTTGAAAGGTGAGACTTTGTTTAATATGTTTAATATCAAACGTAACCGAAAGGTAACCTGGTCTGTCCTGTCTGTCAGCGTGCTGTCAGTCTCCTCTCTGCTCCGCGACGTATTTTTCACTGCGTCAGAACACGGTGTGGCATGAGAGCAGCGTAGCTTGTCGGACATAGCGACAGTAACTAAGGTTGACGGGTCTTTGTGAAGGGTCAATTAGACGACAATGGACGAAATTCGCAAGGAGCATCAACATATAACGCTCCTTGTAGGCTAGATGGAAAGCTAAATGGACAAGTTTAACATTTTACCCAGTTAGTAATTAGCACTTAAGGTTGCAGACTGACATGTAGAATTAAATGATTGAGCTGATTTATATTACTCGTGAGTGATTTGTGTATGTGTGTCTTGTTGCAATAATGATTCTTGCATTTCCTTTTGGTCTCAGCTTTCCTGAAGTTTGGAATTAATGATGCTCCTTGCCATATGGCAAAATTGCTCGACCAAACAGGCACAGAATTGGATGAAGATGTGTTTGAGGAGGTACTGAAGCAGCCAGATGTTGGTGTCCTCTTACTGAAGTTGGATGATGATGGACAAGGTAAATGTGGCTCTCTTTAGTGTAATATTATTTAACTACTGATTAGAATAAGTGCACACTAAAGACCAAATTACTGTACTTTTGTCCTAGAATTTGAAAGCGAAGAACCATCCAACAGCAGTTTCAACAGATCATCTGACTCTATTGTCATAGAAAGTCCACCACGCCCTAGACAACATCCTGGAGAGGATGTCAAAGCTGTAAGTCTCTGTCACATGCTTACTGTTGATACAGCTAATCTGAAAAGTAAAGTTAAATGTATTATGTAAAAGAAGATTTATCATTTGAATTGTAGTCAACTGTTAGTTCCTCCACTAATAGTGGTGTAGCGTTAACTTCATACATGAGCTTTACATTAAAATATTTTCCACAGTTGGTCCAAAGCATATTGGAGAAAAAGCCAGGGGGAGACATTATCTCCAAAGAATACCGGAAAACAAAATATTTGACAGACAGCACAAGGAGGAAAATGATAACAATTCTTGTTGCAGACATGACGGAGAGGCATGGGTATATTTCACAAGCAAACAGAACAACCTATTAGAAGAAAGAGGATTCAGATTAATGTAAACATTGTAACAGAAGGCAGGTCACCCGGCCTGCGTGTTGATTCAATTACTGAGATCACCCCGTGATCAAACCCCCTCTAGTCTCGAGGGATCTAATTAAATTACTGGAATCCTCATTTACAAATCCCTCTATTATCTTAGACCCCGACGTTCAGACTGTTTGGTGCCTACCATGTGTGTAAATCATTGAGTTCTGATCGGAGAACACAGAACTGTTGTTCCTGGGTAAATAAAGAGCATCCTGTTTTACCACTATACTAAGACACATGACCAGGAAGACGCCACTCTGGCGGACACCCTGCTCATTTTCCCCTATCGCTCGACGCCTCAAACCAAGACAACATTGTTAACAGATGTTCGACTATGTACCCTGGTGTTAATTTCATCAATTCAAGAAAAACGCACACACATAGTAACTCCCCTGAGTGGGGGGGGGGGGGGGACAAAAGTTCACCACGGGGCCGAACTGCGAATAAAAGGACAAAAGTTCACCACGCGGTCGAACTGCGAATGAACTCAATGCACACACAAACACAGAGACACTCTCATCCCTGGACTTTGTGGTCAAAAATCAACCTTTTGCCAATGTATTTTTGAAATGTATTTGTGTTGTTCTTGTCGCCATCAGTTATGCATATGTGCCGCCTTTTAGATTAGGCCCACGTCAAAGTGTTGCCTTCTGTTGCGTTGTTTCTTTCTAGCATTCAAACAATGAAATTTAACCAAAATCGGTGTTGGTCAAAATATTTTCTCCACTTGCCTACCAGTACATGGTGCTTGTATTGAGATGTTCTCAAAGTACTGACTGCTCATAATTTTTCCTCGTTTAAGCTAGTTAAGTTTATACACCTCCTAATAGAGTTTATGCAACTTTTAACATTCTGAAATCACACTACATTGTCCAGATTTACACTTGTATCCAGATTTACAGATTTATGTAGGCTACACTCATCAACACTCTTGAACCATACTATTGATATTGTCATAGAAACATTGGATAATAACCTCCACTGTCAATGGAACATGTTCTGAATGTCTTTTTCATCATCTGATATGGCACTTTAAGCCCTGCATTAATGTGAAACAATTCATTTACAGACTGGAAACAGTGTACAAGAACATCTGGATGCCATACAGGAGAGCAAGCAGCCATACCTCCTTGCAGCTGGACCCAAGAAGAACACCATCCATGCATACTACATTGTTCTCGACAAGTACGCCATCCCATGCATGTCAGCAAGTGCAGTTGGCGCCTTTGATGAACTGTTCAAGATTCATTTTGTGTTCGGTACGTCCTACAACAAAGTACTTCACAATATGTACACCTTTATCCAAACAACAATCTACGAAATAGACGTCGGCCAGGTAAAGGAAACACCTAGGGTAGCAGAATTAAGAGCAAGGTTACTCAATTGAAGAACAATACAAAAAAGATGTTGTGCTATGTTTGTGGCTCTACTTTTGACAACTCAAATCTCCTGATTAGGCACCTTAAATTGGCCCATGGTTTGTGCTCTGGCAGAATTTACGTCTTCGTTGTGGTCAATCAGACTGTATCCTTGAATTTGGGTCTTTTTCAGGGTACAGAAAACATTTAAACAGAGTACACGGTGAAATTCCAAATAATGTGCAGACAGTTGTTTGTGCTGTTAGTAGTCAGCAATATTCTGATGATGATGATCAGCCAACTGATTTGGCTACATGCCCTAGTACAAGTTCCTGTGACTTACCAATTACAAACCAGTCAGCTTTGGATTTATGAGGGTCTGCTGTAGCTCAGTTACAGACGGCAGGTGTGGGTCAATGTGTTGTAAATTCATTTGTCAATACAATGGAAGAAGCTGTCCATGAAATTCAAGCGCAAGTAATGGAGGTTGCTTTTAAATGTCTTTCTTCTGATAATACAGAAACCGTTTCAAAACTTAAACAATCCTTTAATGAAATCGAAAACCCTTTCTCTTCCCTTAATTCAGTTTCCAAAAGAGATTTGTACTTTAAAAAGAAATGGAGTATTGTTGACCCTGTGGATAAAGTGCTAGGTACCAGGTTTGAAAATAGGAAAAATAGGAGTACAGGGACATATGATCAGGTTGTGGTCACTGATACATTTTCCTACGTCCCCATTTTAGAAACACTAAGGTCTATTTTCAGTAATCCACATGTGTTCTCTCTACTGAAATCAGGCAATGTCTCCAAAGATGGTGTTTATTCAGATTTAGACGATGGATTGTACATTAAGAACCACCCTCTTTTTTCCACTGACAAACATGCACTTCAAATTCAGTTATTTTATGATGACTTTGAAACGGCTAATCCATTAGGTTCGAAGAAGGGTATTTACAAATTAGGGGCAATATATTTTACGTTACGAAACTTTCCACCAAAATTTAACTCTTCCTTAACAAGCATTCACTTATGTGCACTCTTCCACTCACAAGACATTAAGACTATGGATTTAATGCCATCCTTGAACCACTCGTTCAAGATTTGAAGATGCTTGAGACTGAGGGTATTGAGATTCCCACTCTATCTAGCCGTGTGCGTGTAGCATTGTTCAGGTTGTGGGTGATAACCTTGGCTTAAACTGTATATTTGGATTGGTTGAATCGTTTAGTTGCGCCTATTGCTGCCGTTTCTGCCTTTTAGAAAAACAAGAATTTCAAAGAGTGTTTTATGATGATGTCTCGTCTGTTAAGTTCAGGACAAAAGACGAACATTTACAACATTGTAATTCAGCACAATCAAATCCTATGTTATCTCATGTCTGTGGTGTAAAGCGGCATTGTTTACTGAATACTTTACAGTACTTTAATACCTCTGAAAATTTCTCTGTCGATGTTATGCACGACATTTTGGAGGGAATAGGTCAGCTTGAGATTAAGCTTGTTTTGCAGTATTTGAAGGCAAACTTTGTCACTTCCAGAGAAATCGGGTTGAGAGTACAGCATTTCAACTATGGTTACACAGAAAGGAAAAACCGCCCACCTGTTATTAAATTGGATGATGATCGTAATGATTTGGGTATAAATGCTATTCAATGTTGGTGTTTACTTCGCAATCTGCCACTCATGTTTGGTAACATTGTCCCAGAAGGAAATGAACATTGGTCCCTTCTTTTATTGTTGATACAGATAGTGAATATTGTATTTTCCCCTGTGTTAACTGAAGGCCTAACAGTCTACCTGAAATATTTGATCGGTGAGCATCATAGACTATTCAAGCTTTTGTTCCCAGAAAGGTCTCTGTTGCCAAAACACCATTTGTTAACACATTACCCTCGATCTATTAGACATATTGGGCCTGTCATTCATATGTGGTGCATGCGTTACGAAGGGAAACATAACTATTTTAAAAGACAACTTAAAAGTTTCAAAAATATCACAAAGACTCTAGCTAAAAAACACCAAAGGTTTATGGCATATAGTTGGGAATCGATAAGCTCTTCCAAATTAACCATGGGTCCAGGAAGGATGATAACATTAGATGACTTTGCAGAAGGCTCCGACATTGCTGCCAAACTGAATCTAACAAATTTTGAGAATACAAATGTCTCTCTGTGAAATGGGTCAAGCACCAGGGCATTGAGTACCGTTTAGACTTTCTTGTTTGTGTCAAAGTTGATATTGATTTACCTTTGTTTTACCAGATAAAGATATTATTGTTCAAAATGAAAGAGTGTTTTTTCTTGGGCAAAACATGGAGACAGTTTGTTTTGACAGCCATTTTAATGCATTTAAGGTTGCTACCATGACGAAACCCTGTAAGTTACAGGTTGTTGAAGTTTGTGATTTGATCTATTATAGAGCTTTTGATATTCAGATGAGTTATGATAAAGCTGATCATCAGCTATTTGTTGTTCCATATTGTGTAATGATTTGATAAATAAATGATGAAAGACATCTACTTATGTGTATGTGTGTGTATTAATTTCTTATTTAATCAAAGAATTCCATTGTATTAGAATAAAGAAGAATATAGTGGGCATTAAATTGCTGTAAGCATGTGCACAAAGCAAACCAACACTGGTAAGAGCATTTAATGTGTTACACTTAGGAGAGTTAAAAATGGCAAAAATAGTGTTAAATAGCAGTAGTGTTAAATAAAATCAACAATATAGAGTGCAATTGTTTACACTAGTAGTGTAATTTTCTTACACTTTTCAGTGTAAAAATAACACTACACATTCAACACTATTAATAGAGTAATTTTAACACTAAATTGAATGGGACCATATATGCTCAGAAATAGTGTTAAAATTGACTCTTAAAGAGTTAATGCAACACTGCGGAATTTACTGTGTAGTGAGACACAAAATAAAAGTGGCTTTAATATATTTGGTGAGTGTGACTAATGTTTTCAAATGATAATTTTACTCGTTTAATTATTTATTTATTTTGGGGATTTATTCTATAGCAATCTCCATGTATTTTTTTTTTGTTTGTTTTGTTTTTACTGTTGGTAGGCATGTATTCTAATGTGTGTTAGTGTGAAAAGAGAGAGTGTGGAGTGATACCCAAATTATAAAATGGTGTTTAACAGGTGTCACTGAGTCATTAACTTATCATTCACCAACACAATTAACCGTCTTTAAAACACATTTATTACCTCCATTGAACATTTCTAAAGGGAAGCAAATGGGTCAAAGTAGCTTGTTTCTTCTACCATTGATATTAACACACACAGAGATCTGGTATTTATCTCATCCTCCTGAAGAACCCCTAGTATCAATGTTGCAAGGTAGTCTTTTGCTGTCAGGTCAGAATAGGATTAAATCCTCACTAGCTTGTTTAACTTATACCAGTAAATCTAGGTGTAGTCCCTGTCGTGGAACAATAATAAACATTAGCAACTAAACATATTGATCAAATTCATGCTTACCCTCCTGCAGAATCGTTCCTGGAACCTTTGTTGTCCTGGGTCTTGCAAAGATTATTATAATGCTCTGTCTATCACTAATAGAACTGTCTTTGTAAGCTGAAGTAAAACTTAACAGTGTTTGTCTTTAGAAATAAAAATTTATTTAAACAAAAGATAAAATACTGGTTACACAAGGATTAATACTTGTAGCAAATCATCAAAAAGTTACAGGTTATAAAACTTCAGCTTATCCAACCTCAACAGGGCAGTCCTGTATGAGGGGATATTACAAAGGCTAATTACCTTGTAAGCAGTTCAAGCAATAGAAGTAAAAATAACTTGTTCTCATCCGAGGTTTTCAAGTTAAGATAATACAGCAGAGCAATTTAAGCAAAAAAAACTGAGCTAGAAGAGAACTAATTTCTCCCCAGGGATGCAAACGATATCAAAATAAAAAAAATGCAACAACCAACAGTCAAAAATGCAGTCATATTTATATGGAACTCAGTCGAGGAGATTTTTGGTGACAAAATTGTTTCCCATAAATTGACATTCTTGCGTCCTTTCCGTCCTCTGCGCTTTGGGCTTCTGTGTGTGTGTTTGTGTGTGTGCATATGTATCTGGAAGTGTGTTTGTAGGTCCAACATTTTCCATTTCTATCCTACATATATGCCTACACTGCAACAACACACATAGGGCATCGGTCTATAACATCCTGCACTATTCCAGTAGGCATTGTTGCAAGATAGAGCAAAATATTTGTTATTATCATTTGTGTATTATTTAGTTAGTAGTGTGTAGTTTATTTAGATAGTTTATGAGCATTAACAGCAGTACTTACAGCCAAAGTTCATCTCAAGGCAGTGGCTATTTACAAGGTATCTGGACTTTCTAGGCGACCATATTTGAAAGTTCATTTTGGATCCATCACTCCAGAGCCATTCTCCCTCCTGTGAACAGAGTTGTGTTTATGTCCACAGCTTACAAAGTTTAATTGAATCTTTATTGATCTAAAAGAGGATTCCTCATGAACCCTAACCCCATCTCCACTTTAAAAATGTCAGAAATCTAAACAGAAATGAATAGAAATTATTTCACAGAAAGGGTATCAGTAAAGAACATGTGAAAAATATTTAAGGCAGGGCTAAATTACTCAATTATCATATCAGCCATCTATTTCACATCAAGTTTCACAATACAAACACTCGAGTATGTCATGATCATGGTGAGCGGTGCCCATCTCATGGTTGCCAACGCCCTAAACTAACTATTCAGAGGACCAAAAAATAAATATATATATATATATATATATATATAAACGCATCTATCTTCATGCATTTTGAAAAATGTCTTAATGTAAAATTTGTTTTAATGTAAATGTAACTGTAAATGCCCAGTAGCAAAAAAAGCATGATAGAAAAAATAACTGCATACATGAACCGTATCATTGCCTCCAATCCAGGTCTCCGTTAAGTTGTGAGTTGTCATATTAATCAGGCTCTGTATAAACCTGTACTCCTTTCGGCTGTGCACAGAAGCAAGGTGCCCACCTTTATAGCCCGAACAGTTTTTCTGTAGAGGTGGAGACATGAACAAACACCACTATTTATATATATACAGGTATATATATATATAAAAATAATTTATTTTCCAAAATCTGTGACATGCCTTGTATTGCAATGCAATGTATTATTTTACCCATGAAGTCTAAAATCTGCCTTTTGAGGTGGGACTATTTTTGTAGAAAAGGTTCTGCTATACTGTGTATATAACTAATCTAGTTTTAAGTGATCCTAACCAGGGGTCAAAGTGGGCCGGAACGTTCCGGAACTGTGTTCCGGCACCTCAGATAAATTATAAATAAATAGATTCAAATCAAATCATTCTCATCAATAATAATCATCATTCATCAAATCAAATGGAACGTCTGCCAATTCCACCAACTGCGTTAAACATAGACTTTCATTTGTATTATTTAAAATTACTTTTAACTTTTAAAAACATATTTTTAAATATTTTTCATATTACAAAGCTTGCAGAAGGTTCCTATTGGCAATACTGACTTAGGCTACAGCTTTCCTGGTAGCCTTGAGTAAATTAACTTGTCTCAGAAAATGATTCATAAAACGTAATATCAGTTGAGCCTTTGTTTACTTTCTTCACTGACACAGATGAAAATTAAAAGACTATCACTCAAAGTTCAGCTTTAGGAGGGGAAGAAATAGGGCAGGATAAGGAGACTGAGAGAAAAAGAAAGATGAAGATGAGGAGAGAGCAGGTATTGACAAATAATCTAATGACAAGGTTTTAAATTTACATTTCTTATCAAATTTGTTTTGGCCTTCAAAAGCCCTAAAGTGCACATATGTAGGTCAGAGAAATCCAAATTTTCAAGGGGGAGCATGCCCCCGAACCCCCTAACTACCTCGCATTTGAGTCTGTTTTGGACTTCCCATTCTTGTTTAAATTTACATTGTGAAAAACAAGGTTGTGTTCCAGATTGTGTGGTGTGATAATTGGTGCCACAGTGACACTTTTGTCCCAAAACGTATTGCTATACCACAAAACTCAATATATAGTCCCACGGTGAGTAATTTCCCCCTGTTGCACCTTGTTGCACCAAAATTTGAGGGTTCCCCCACCTGCCAAATCCCACTTTAACCACTGATCCTAACACATGATAACATGAACTGTGTCTGTATTTTCCTAGAGCTCCATTGTAATTTATTTACTGTTAACATATTTTTGTTTTTAAACTGAGGAACAAGTTGAAATTATTTCCTGTGATAATTGACAGTCGTCACAGATGTTCACAGAGCGTAAGTTGTATTTAACCAAGAATATTCTAATATGATTTTTATGTCATATTAGAAGATGAAGTATCATACCTCGGCATCATTCCACGTGTGAGTGTCATTGAAAAACCTGAAGCATCTGCATCCAAAGGCAGACCATCCTTCCGGACAGACTTAAAGGGAAGTTTTGTGTTATTATTTTATACAATTGTTTTACCATTAATAGCCTTTCATGTAATTAAATTAATAATTTTAAGGTACAGTTTGTAACTTTTGTCCCTTTACCGGTTAAAACATTTACATTGTTGTGGTCGTGCTTCAGCTTTGCATGACAGTGCAGATGAAGACGACGCTTAACAATAGATGCTTTACAGTGAACTCTGTTAGACAGTCTATCTGTTCAATAAAACACCTTTGAGTAATAAAAACACCATCATCTCCACTTCGCTTTTACAACATTTCAATTTTACAATCTTTTCAATTCCCTCAGTTTTATTACGAGCTCTGTCTCGTTCTCTTTTCTCCAGCAGACTCTCGTCTGTTCGGTGTTTGTTTATAACGGGTGTGAAGATTAAAAAAAATACTGTTTAATGTTTTTTTTTTTTTTTTTTTTAATTCTAAGGGGGGAATTTAAAGGGGTTGGAGTTTTAGTGTGAATCAGTGTATCATGTTTGTTTGAATCATGTAATGACTCATTAATTAAACAAGAAAAACTACCTTAAATAAATAAAAAAAAGATTAAAAAAATATATATGAACAAAGAAACATCATGATGTGAAAAGACATTTAAGATTTTGCACTAATCAAATAAGTATTTTTTAGTTTTTGTTTACATTAATCATGCAAACTTGTTTTTGAGTCAAATTTTCTTGTTTCCAAGATGCTCTTTATGACATTTTTAAAGCATGCTGGAGAACATGATCATCAGGTATCACACACACTTGTTAAGGTAGAGAAATGCAAAGGTTTTGGACTTTTGGACTGTATACACTGACAAGAGAAGAAGACAAGAGAAGCCTTACCGCCAACAATCGTCAACAATAAAACTATAAAATACATTCATAAGAATCAATAACTTTAGCTGATAATAATAATAATAATAATATTAATAAATATACTACAGATTTAACATGCATATTTGTTGTTGTTTTTTATTGTCAACAATAAAAATATACAATACATTAATATGAATCAACTTTAACTGACATAATTGTCGTTGTTTTATTGTCTAAATGTCATCATTATAATTAAGAAACAAACTCAGGTTTACTTTAGTGCACATACTGTATTAGATCATTCTTCTGATTAGTCATTACAGAGTCCCAGGTGTGCTACAATTCATGTTAAAATAACAGTAATGATGTGAAACGTTGAATAATGCTCTTACCTGAAGCTCTCAAAGCTATGAGAAGACAGAGAGACAGGTAGACAGTCCAGACCGCCATTGTTCCTCAACGAATACTGAAATTGAATTATTCAGAATTAATTATTACAAAGTTTTGTATTTTTGTGACACAAACCAGTTCAGTAGATCAATATCAACCTCTGGATATTGCGTTGTGGAGCGGAGCCCTGGTTTATCTTTTTATATACTGGAGGTGAGTGTGTTCATCAGCATCATCCATCACATGCTCATGTTCTCACTTCCTGTACAAACAATGTTTTTGTATAGTTTGTACTTGAGCCACTTCTGTTATAATACCATTATTGTTTTATGTGTGTTCTATGAATACAGAACAAATGTTTATTATTCATCTACTCAGTAGTGTAATTTTGTAACTGCATTAGTGTGCATGTTTTATGTACATGGTTTATACATTTCTCACACTCTTCACAAGATGCTCTTTTTCACCTGGAATGAATTTAGGATTGTTGCCGTCATCAGCAAATATGCACACTGTAAAACCTTGCTGTAAAATAAACAGCCAAATTCTGACCGTAACATACCATTTCCCTAGATACCCTAGAAAACAATGAATTATGGGTAATATTTGTTGTTTTCGAGAAAGTAGCCTACTGGAATATACTGTGAATGGTAACACTTTTGAATACTGTCCCTTCATTAATGAATAACTACACTGCAACAAACGAGTAATGCACTATTAACATTCTGGTAACTACCCTAAGCAAAATGATGTTCAAAAGACATCTTTTCTACGTCTTTGTCACAAAAGCGTACGTTGAAGAGACGTCCACTGAGGAGCCAGAATAAACGTTTTTATGACGTCTTTTTTTGACATGTTCTGCACGTCTGATATAGACGTGATGATGAACAAGGAATGTTGACCGTACGTTTTTGTGACAAAGACATTGAAAAGATGTATTTTGAACATAATTTTGCTTAGTGGCTACTCTTAACTAACAAGAAACTCTGTTCACTATTAGCTAACAAAGATGGTCATGTGATACATCACTCATCATCATAAAGAAAAATTGACTAATGTGATCGCTTGTTATTCATAGATTTTCACCAGCAATGCTTTCTTGCCAGATATCAAACATTCTGAATTACATTTTTAAATACATTGTAAGGAAAAACTCTAGATACACATACAAACATCAGCATGTCTTCTTCTATGATATGTCTGCTTCTAATATGAATCTCAATACATATTTTGCTGCTGTTGTTATTTATCTGTACTGGTTGATGAAGATGAGTGTCATTAATGTTTGTTTTTGTGTTACTGATGTTTTATAGATGTCATATTGTGAGAAATAACAGTTTTAGGCCCGTTCACACCAAGGACGATAACTATTAAGATAACGATTAAAATATAGTTCTTAAGATCGTTCTAAATATTAAAGATAGTAGAGTTCACACCACAACTCGTTCTAAATATTAAAGATAGTAGAGTTCACACCACAACTGTTCTAAACATTAAAGATAGTAGAGTTCACACCACAACGAAAATAGGCATAGAGAAGCGATAATGTTGGAATCACTTTCAGAATGATTTTTCTCCAGCTGATGAAGTGTTTTGGATATTGATATTGCTATTTAATTCAAAGAAATATTATTTGCTTGCTTTTAAGTTAATGCCATATAAAGATGCTTGAATGTGGCTTGGAAAGAGCCTGCATTACTTAAAATGGAGTTTATGTAGAAACATATGTATTTGACTTCCTCTTTTTTGTAGAGCAGGATGAGATGAGCAAAATTTTTGAAAGGTACCTTCTTGAACTTAATGTTTTGTAATCAACCACAGAGATTATCAAGAGGATAACATGGGCGTGTTTGTGGTTTTTTATGCGAGTTTGTTGTTTTTGTAAAAGTGTTGCAAAACACTGTTAGTGAAAATCTATTAACAATGAATAACCACACTGTTAACCCTTGTTGTAAAAAAAGGTCAAATTCTAACAGTTCCATACCATTTCCCATTAAAAATGCAATTTACTGTAGAAAACAATGCATTCTGGGTTATAATTGTAGTTTAACACTGTGTTCATATGGAAACTATCAGCAGGGTGTTAAAGAAACACAGACTCCGTGTTAGAGTTAATTCAAAACTTAAGTGATTAATTGAGTTATGATTGATTGATTATTGAAGACACCTGATGTTAATGAGCAGAATCACTTAAGACAAGAGAAACCATTATGGTGATCAGTGTTCATTTAGTTGGGCAGTTTGACTCTTGGCTTTTTATGTGAGTTTGTGGTTTTTGTAACAGTGTTGACAAAACACATCATTTGTTGCAAAGGAAGCGTATACAAAAATGATCAGATGATATAGTTTTCATCATCATAAAGAAAAATGTTTGACTAAACTTATAACTGACCAAACCTGCACTGTTAGACCTTACCAGTTTTTTTTTTATTACAGTAAAATAATGGCAACAGTAATGTTGTAAAAACCACTGTAAAAAAAAGGGAAAATTAAAACAAATTAAAATAAAATTAATTTAACTTGGAGAAACCGACTGCCTTAATCGACCAACTGTAATTTAAATGTATTAACTATGTATTGTTGTATGCAATGTATTAAGTTTATGTTATTTGAAGAATCAGTTTTTCATTAGCTACAGTCAGAATTATAAAGTAAATCTGGTTAGTAATAAGTGAAGCTGGTAATGCTGTTTGTGGAGTTGTTTAATCCTCCTCTGCTGAGATCTTCAGAGATGTAATGTCTTCATTTATCTTCAGTTGATTTAATCTAAGACTGTGTCTGAAGTCAGTTGTAGTTCTTGTGTTTCTGCTCGTCTCTTTTTCTGTTCTCTTCTTTCCTTCAGTGATTCTGCTTGTTAACAGGCTTATTAAGGCTGAGATGACTCCATATTTAATATACACAGACTTTCTGGCTCCTATAAGGTCCAGTTCTGGTTAATTTCTTTGCTCTTGGCTGACATGTGGAATTGCTATGGCCTGCTTGTGGCCCAGATCCGGCAAACAGGAGCGGTCCGCCCAAGTGCCAACATTCCACACTGCATGTGGGCCAGATCAGCATTCCACAAGTGCCGGATCTGAGCGAAACAATGTTGCTATCTGGGAAGGCATAGAGAAGCGATATTGTTGGAATCACTTTCAGAATGATTTTTCTCCAGCTGATGAACGTGTTTTGAATTGATATTGCTATTTACCTGTTTCAAAGGAATATTATTTGCTTGCTTTTAAGTTAATGATATATAATGATGCTTAAATGCTGCTTGAAAAGATCCTGCATTACTTAAAATGGAGTTAATGTAGAAACAAATGTATTTGACTTCCTCTTTTTTGTAGAGCAGGATAAGATGAGCAAAAGTTTTGAAAGTTAGGTTCTTGAACTTAATGTTTTGTAATCAACCACAGAGATTATCAAGAGGATAACATGGGTGCGAAGAGAATGTGTTGAAAGAGATGAGGTAGACGAAGACTACAGTGAAGAAGAGCAAGAGTGCTAGAAGAAGACAACAGCATAAACGACAGAGGAAGGCAGCCAGCTCATTAAGCATGATTTGCAGAAACCTTAACTCACCTCAACAAGTTTTCTCTTAGGACAGAAGACAAAATTACCAATCCAGTTTATTCCAGTTTCGCAAACAGCAGTTGGTTATTATAACCCAACTGGGTAGTTTATGAGAGGGTGCATCATTTCTACTGTCAGTGAAATTTAACTCAACTCAACTCAACTTTTATTTAAGTAGTAAATAACTCTAAAATACATACAAACATAAAATTGCATTAAAACATGACACCAAGAGAATCAAACAACAAATCACTCACAGTTCTCAGACCTACTCAAAGGCAAAAAGCTTGATAAAATAAATAAGTCTTCAATTCCTTTTTAAAAATATCAATACCTGACGAGGATTTCAAAGATAATGGCAACACATTCCAAAGTGCAGGAGCCGCAACAGAAAAAGCCCGATCTCCACTACGCCTCAAGTGAGACCGTGGGGCGGTTAGGAGCATGTTCTGAGAGGAGCGAAGGTGACATTGAGACTGATAAGGGATTAAACCCTGATGGTGCAGTTCCATAAATAAACTACTCTTGATAATCAATAATATACTGGGACCAACCTCTTTAAACAATCGCGACGGGAGAACGTCATAGAGTGAGGTAGTCGGCTTTAAATGCATTGTTATATTTTCCAACTGAGCTAATGTAATAGATTCAAATTTACTTAAAAAACTAAACGGATTCATTATATCGACTACCACATTGCCTACAGGCACAATATTCGACCGAATAAGAGCAACCTTATCAATAAAATATATATTTTTTTAAACTCACACAGACGGACTCCTTAGACGGGGAAGGAAAATAATTAATAGACGGACTCAGTACCTTATCTATGGTTGAAAATAATACCTTTGGGTTATTTGCATTATGTGATATAATTCGCAAAAAATTATGAAGATCTAGCGGCTCTAACAGCGTTTTGATTGAGATTATCTAAGAATATCATAAGATACTTGCAATTTATCTTTCAGCCACTTACGCTCTGCATGCCACAAACCCGCCTCAAATTCCGTGTTACGTAATTTAACCACGGTTGTTTTTTAACTTTTTGACATCTCATTTTAAAAGGCGCAACATTATCCAAGATTTCAGAGCAAACTGATTAAAAGAGTTTACAATTCATCAGGTCCCACAACGGGCAATGCGGTAGTGCTCAGTATGAACAAAGATAGCAACATTGTTTAGGCCAAGATCCGGCCCACATCTGGCACTTGTGGAATACTGACCTGGTCCACATGCAGCGTGGAATGATGGCACTTGGGCCTGTTTGCCAGATCTGGGCCACAAGCAGGCCATAGCAGTGCCACATATCAGCCAAGAGCAAAGAAATAAACCAGAACTGGACCTTATCTGAGCCACAAAGTCTGTGTATATTAAATATGGAGT
>FLSR01004873.1:181381-204187 GCA_900092035.1 Leuciscus waleckii
AACAATCATCACTCAATTAATCACTTAAGTATCGAATTAACTCTAACACTGCGTCTGTGTTTCTTTAACACTCTGCTGATGGTTTCCATATGAACACGGTGTTAAATTTCACTGACAATAGAAATGATGCACCCCCTCATAAACTACCCAGTTGGGTTATAATAACCAGCCGCTGTTTTGCCAAACTTGATTAAACTGGATTGGTAATTTTGTCTTCTGTCCAAAGAGGAAACTTCTTGAGGTGAGTTAAGGTTTCTGCAAATCATGCTTAATGAGCTGGATGTCCTTCCTCTGTCGTTTATGCTGTTGTCTTCTTCTAGCACTCTTGCTCTTCTTCACTGTAGTCTTCGTCTATCTCATCTCTTTCAACACGTTCTCTTCACGCCCATGTTATCCTCTTGATAATCTCTGTGGTTGATTACAAAACATTAAGTTCAAGAACCTAACTTTCAAAACTTTTGCTCATCTCATCCTGCTCTACAAAAAAGAGGAAGTCAAATACATGTGTTTCTACATTGCTCAGGAGATCAGAAATAAATACACCGCTTCATTAAGCAAATAAAAAGAATGTTAATGTAATGTTGTACATGTTATAATGAATAATTATGTTTTGTTGTTGTGGGGATGGGGGTTGCAGATGCATTGGACAATGTTTTATAGTTTTAGTTTTAAGGAAGACAAATCCCTAGTGGTTAAAAGTATACTTTATTGTATTTGAAATATATTCCCTTTTTCAATAGTACATTGCAAATATACAAAAACATTTTTTACTATCTTTAAATATATTAAAAGCATATTAACATCATGCTTTTACCTATTTTCACAATACAACTTTTAACACACTTTAAAATAATTGTATTCATGATTATGAATATATATCACCTGATCATCTTTGTTTATTGTTTCCTTTGCAACAAATTGTGTTTTGGTAAACACTGTTACAAAGACAACAACTTACAAAAAAATATAAGACTCAAGCTGACCAACTAAATGAAACACTGATCACCATAATGGTGACAACCCATTTAAAAAAAAACATCAACATCTAAAACTCTGTTCATTCTCAAAAAGAACTTCTGTAGATGAATGACATAAATAAGGTCAAACTGGTTTGTAATAAGAGAGATTTCATGTCTTTTCAGTTGATTTCATCTAAGGCTGTGTCTTGAAGTCAGTTGTAGTTCTTGTGTTTCAATTTTCTTCAGTGATTCTGCTTGTTATCATCACTTGTCTTCAATAATCAATCAATCATCACTCAATTAATCACTTAATTATCTAATTAACTCTAACACTGCTTCAGTGTTACCTTTAACACCCTGCTGGTGGTTCCCATATGAACACCGAGTTAATTTAACACTGTTAATTTAACACCTGGGAATTTACCGTGCATATTGAAAGCTGGATGCTGTCTTTGTAGATTTTATAATGGACTACAACACTCTAAGGACCTGATCACACCTAACGCGTTTTTTTGCAGTGAGGGGTGCCTTTTTTCAATTGTTTTCCTATGGCAGTGAGCGTTCTCCGCGCTGTTTATGCGCCTCGTGTTTTTGCAGTTGAAAAAAAACATCTAAACCTCTGTTAATTATCAGAAAGACCTGTAGATAAATGACAGAAATAGGCCTCGTTTACACTGCAGGTCTTGATGCCCAATTCTGATTTGTTGCCTATATCAGATTTTTTCGACCGTCCGTTTACACGTTCTTTCAATTGTGACCCATATCCGATTCATGTGTGTACACTTGCTATACTATCTGAAACATCGCGCATGCTTAAAGGGTGTTCTTGCACAGATGGACGAACGAGGAATATGCTTGATGCTAGCTTTGCGATTTATGAGAAGTTCGCCAAACATCACCATGATTATGAGGCGGAGGAGGATGAAAAGGGCCATCATCACTGCATCAATGCGCATAATTATAGGCCTACTTCAGTTATTGTGTGCGAGAGAGTTTTCAGAACTGGTTGGAGCATATTGTGCGGGCTTTAACAAGGAGCAGTATGGGCCCGAAATTTTAGGATGAGCAAGCCAACCTTTGATATATTGTCAACGTTTGTCCACAATCCTGTCCTACGACGACACAACGTTTCGTCTCTTTGCAGACGCGCGTCAGGGTTGCTTTTGTCATTAAACCGCGGATACGTAGCCTAATGCCTCAGAAAATCCGATCTGCCTGTTTACATGACAGTCGCATTGGCACATATCTGATTTATATCTGATTTATTTTCACATTGTGATCGGATCTCAGTGTAATATAAACGCAGTCCAGCCATATAGTGTCTGCATTCACAGGTGGACGTCACACTAAACCCCGCCCACTGTCATTATTCCCCCTCCTCTCTCCAGAACTGAGAGCTGTGTGGTTTTGCGATACAGTCTAGTGCGAAGTACATGTAGGCTACATCGCAAATATACTGAATGTTGGCCTTCGCAGTTTGCACCCGAAAGTTGCAGACCCATTCATTTTCTGTAAAGAATGCACATTTTTCCCACCACGACTGGCAAAGTTCTCGGACCACGTCGACTTTGCACTGGAGCCATCCTTTTTTTTTTTTTGATGCGGGATTCGTTCTGTTGCCAAAATACGAAGCCCAGATGCGAGATTCGATCTGTTGTCCAGATACAGAAGCCACTTGATGTGGACAGGTGTAAACGCACCGTGTCTTGATTGGCTTATGATCCGATCTGCTTGATCGGATAACGGTGATCGCATGTTAATGCCAGGTGTAAATGCAGCAGTGATTCTGCTCATTAACATCAGGTGTCTTCAATAATCAAACAATCATCACTCAATTGACAGTTGGTTGATTAAGGCAGTCGGTTTCTCCAAGTGAAATTAATTTTAAATTTAATTTGTTTTAATTTTCCCTTTTTTTACAGTGGTTTTTACAACATTACTGTTGCCATTATTTTACTGTAATAAAAAAAAAAAAACTGGTAAGGTCTAACAGTGCAGGTTTGGTCAGTTATAAGTTTAGTCAAACATTTTTCTTTATGATGATGAAAACTAAATCATCTGATCATTTTTGTATACGCTTCCTTGCAACAAATGATGTGTTAGTCAACACTGTTACAAAAACCACAAACTCACATAAAAAGCCAAGAGTCAAACTGCCCAACTAAAGGAAACACTGATCACCATAATGGTTTATCTTTTCTTCAGTGATTCTGCTCATTAACATCAGGTGTCTTCAATAATCAAACAATCATCACACAATTAATCACTTAAGTATCGAATTAACTCTAACACTGAGTCTGTGTTTCTTTAACACCCTGCTGATGGTTTCCATATGAACACGGTGTTAAATTTCACTGACAGTAGAAATGATGCACCCTCTCATAAACTACCCAGTTGGGTTATAATAACCAACTGCTGGTTTGCGAAACTGGAATAAACTGGATTGGTAATTTTGTCTTCTGTCCTAAGAGAAAACTGCTTGAGGTGAGTTAAGGTTTCTGCAAATCATGCTTCTGCTGTACCGACATCCGCCTTGGCCGTACAGCAGAACCTAACTTTCAAAACTTTTGCTCATCTCATCCTGCTCTACAAAAAAGAGGAAGTCAAATACATGTGTTTCTACATTGACTCCATTTTAAGTAATGCAGGATCTGCTGTACCGTACATCCGCCTTGGCCGTACAGCAGCTCTACAAAAAAGAGGAAGTCAAATACATTTGTTTCTACATTAACTCCATTTTAAGTAATGCAGGATCTTTCCAAGCCGCATTCAAGCATCTTTATATGGCATTAACTTAAAATCAAGCAAA
The DNA here is from genome assembly GCA_900092035.1 of Leuciscus waleckii. Taxonomy (NCBI): domain Eukaryota; kingdom Metazoa; phylum Chordata; class Actinopteri; order Cypriniformes; family Leuciscidae; genus Leuciscus; species Leuciscus waleckii. The sequence goes on from FLSR01004873.1 coordinate 185,150, forward strand.
TTATATTTCTTTGAAACAGGTAAATAGCAATATCAACATCCAAAACACATTCATCAGCTGGAGAAAAATCATTCTGTGAGTGATTCCAACATTATCGCTTCGCTATGCCTATTTTCATTATAGTTGTGGTGTGAACTCTACTATCTTTAATGTTTAGAAAAATTTTGAGAATCATATCTTTATCTTAATAGTTTTCACCCTTTGTGTGAACGGGCATTTATACTGTTTTTTACTGTTACATTTTCTCTTGCTATAACAAACACTTACAGCAGCCAGAGAAAAACTTACATCAAATGTCAAGGCCAAAGAGCCCAACTAAAGCAAACACAGATCACCATAATGGTGACTTCAAACGAACCACATATCAACTATATACACCTCTGTCAATTCTCAATATGAACTTCTGTAGACATCTGACAAAAATAGTCAAAATATCTGTATTTTATGTCAAAATATCTGTATTTTATGTGTGTGATAAATGGCAGCACAAGAGGCTCAGTGGGGATCTGGTTTCTTTCACGATCCAAAGATGTCTGAATTACAGATGCTAAGTTGTCTAAAGGTGTGAGTGGTTTCTTTTATTTTCATGATTATTGGACAAACACTTTCTGTGAGTTGCTTTGCAATTACAGATGGAATTTACATTGAAATTAATTGAGTTTAAATTGAATGCATCCTGAGAGTGTTTATTTGGTCCAGAAACAGTATAAATTATATCTAAATGAGACCTTAAATTAGTTGAAAATATGTCCACAATGACCACATTTGAACTAGTTTTTAACCTTATACGGAGGTTCCATGAATGTCTATATCAGACGTGCAGAACTCTTCAAAAAAGACGTCATAAAAACGTTCATTCTGGCTCCTCAGTGGACGTCTTTTCAATGTACGACTTTTCTGACAAAGACATTGAAAAGATGTCTTTTGGACATCATTGTGCTTAGTGGGTTAATTTGGAGGGAGATGGAATCTGTTTTTCTTTGCAAGTGAGGCAAGAGCTGCTGCAGAAATAGGCCTGTGTGTTACATAACTACACACACACACACACACACACACACACACACACACACACACATACTTGTTTTTCTACCATTAGGGGGACCACCGTTTTTTGCCCACTGTCAAAAAAGATGTCATAAAAACTTTCATTCTGGCTCCTCAGTGGACGTCTTTTCAACGTCCGACTTTTGTGACAAAGACGTTGAAAAGACGTATTTTGAACATAATTTTGCTTAGGGTAGTTACTAGAATGTAATAGTGCATTACTCGTTTGTAGCAGTGTAGTTATTCATTGATAAAGGAACGGTATTCAAAAGTGTTACCATTCATATTCCAGTAGGCTAGTTTCTCGAAAACAACAAATATTAAACAGAATTCATTGTTTTCCACGGTATCTACGGTTCATTGATCTCATTACAGTCTTAATGGAAAATGGTATGTTACGTCAGAATTTGGCCGTTTTTTGATCACAGCAAAATCCCCAGTGTTAAATTAACACTGCTCAGTGTTTATATAATCCACACTCAGAGTGTTATAAGTAAAACTGAAACAGTGTTGAAGTTAATGAGATAATTAAGTGATTAATTGAGTGATGATTGAGCATTATTGAAGACACCTGATGTTAACAAGAAGAATCACTGAAGGAGAAAATCACAAATGTTAAGTCACCGTTATGGTGATCAGTGTCTGCTTTAGTGGTCTCTTGACCCTTATATTATTAACTTTAGATTTAGTTTGGCTGTTGTAATTCAGTTATAACTGCCAGATAAACAAAGAGAAAAAGTGATCTGATGGTGTTGGTTGTGTTTTAACAATCATTTTTTGACCTTTAACACTGGGGATTTTGCTGTGCAACAATCCTCTATTCATTCCAGATGAACAAAGATCATCTTATGAAGAGTGTGAGAAATGTATAAACCATGTACATAAAACATGCACACTGATGCAATTACAAAATTACACTACTGAATAAATTAATAATATCTATTTATTTATTCTGTATCCATACCAAGAACACATATAAAAGACACATAAAACAATAATGGTATTATAACAGAAGTGGCTGAAGTACAAACTATACAAAAACATTGTTTGTACAGGAAGTGAGAACATGAGCATGTGATGGATGATGCTGATGAACACACTCACCTCCAGTATATAAAAAGATAAACCAGGGCTCCGCTCCACAACGCAATATCCAGACGTTGATATTGATCTACTGAACTGGTTTGTGTCACAAAAATACAAAACTTTGTAATAATTAATTCTGTATAATATTATTATTAATAATTATTATAATTTCAGTATTCTTTGAGGAACAATGGCGCTCTGGACTGTCTACCTGTCTCTCTGTCTTCTCATAGCTTTGAGTGCTTACTGTTATTTTAACATGAATTGTAGCACACCTGGGACTCTGTAATGACTAATCAGAAGAATGATCTAATACAGCATGTGCACTAAAATAAATCTGAGTTTGTTTTTTAATTATTATGATAACATTTAGACAATAAAACAACAACAATTATATAAGCTAAAGTTATTGATTCTTATGAATGTATTTTATATGTTTATTGTTGACAATAAAATACAACAACAAATACGCATGTTAAATCTGTAGTATAATTTTTTTGAGGAACATTATACCCTAGGGGTGCAACGGATCAAAAAACTCATGGTTTGGATAGTTTTTCGTATCAGAGTCACGGATCGGATCATTTTCGGATCAGCCAAAAAAAAAAAAAAAAAATTTGTTTATTAACACTTTTAAATTATTAAATTAAAATATATAAAATCAACTTAAAGTGCACAAGGCATAATATCTTCTTTTTAACATAATTAATGAAAAACAACTTAAAGTGCAACATAAAAAGGCATCTCCTTCCTTTAAACATGGACCAATGCTTTATGTGTTTCCACTGTCATATAGGGCTGTCAAAATTGCTCAAAAATGACGTTCGAATATTCCCTCTAAAAAACACATATTCGAATTATTCAAACATCTGGTTGCGCATTTTGTCAATGACGCGCATTAGGCCTATGTCAATAACAGGACAAATTAATACAAAGAGACATAACTACTTGTATATGTAGTTCATTTAAGTTTAAACATATTTGACAACGTATTACCTTGCTCACTCGCAGGCACTCTTTCTCTCTCTCTCTCGCCGATTAAAGTCAAATATGGTAATTTAAATAAACCGAAAAAGCACTGTTATTTCACATGTATTTCCTGCATTATTATAATCAAATACCTTCATTGTAAAAAAATCGTTAAAAAAGGGTCAAATGACTGGCAGCTGCGGCTGCCAAACAAAAACCCTAAAATTAAAGTAAAATATGCTAACTGCCAAACAAAAACCATAAAATTAAAGTAAAATATGCTAATTTAAAAAAAAACTAAAAAACACTGTTATTTCACAGGTATTTCCTGCATTATTAGATCAAATACCTTCATTGTTAAAAAATCTTTAAAAAAGGGTCAAATGACTGGCAGCTGCGGCTGCCAAACAAAAACCATAAAATTAAAGTAAAATATGCTAATTTAAATAAAGTGTAAAAAATGTCACCATGATTGAGATCAGTGTCTGCTTTAGTTGGGATCATGACCCTTGAGTATTTAACTTTTGTTTTTCTTTGGCTGCTTTAACTGTGTATTTGATACACGTTTGTTATAATAAATGCTGGAGAAAATGTCAGATGATCTTGGTCATTCATTGATGATGTTATAGTCATTATATGATGATCTGATTCACTGATGTGTCAGTCAAGTCTCTGAATATATTAGCTTAGATTACATAATATGTAGATCAAATTTAGATACAAAGTCTATAATTAATGTCGTAATTTTTCACATGATCCTTGAAATATTATGGCATCAGTATATAACAATCTGTAAAAAGAAAAAGATATATATTGTACAGAAAAAGTTTTGAGCTGGTTCATTTTTTTAGAAGAGACATCAAGAATCAACATATGAATCTCAACAATGGTGACACCCAACAAAGCCTTTTTGTGCTTTATAGTAATTCAGATTTTTTTTCATTGTCACCATTGTTGTGATTCATACGCTGATTCTTGATGTCTGAGTGAGTCTATTTGATCCTGTCAAAACATTTTCTGTATAATGACATCATAAAATCTGAGTATCACAGCACTGCAGGTTTAGCGGTTTTGTCGTGCAAATTGAACAACTAATAATTAACGACTTAAAATCAGATTTTTCACTTCAGATGGTATTAATAAAGCAGGACACTACATGATGATTATTATCACTAAAAACTGACCAACATCATCTGATCTGAGTTTCTCTTGGATTGCTACAATAACTAATATGCATCAGAGACACACAGTTAATGCAGCCAGAGAAACATTAAAGTTAAACACTAAAAGCGTATTACCTACACAAAAACAAGTAAATCAACTAATGGCCAAGACCGCAGACCTCTCTCTCGCCCTCACCCCACCCTGCGTTCACACCAAACGCGAATAGAGCGTCTGGCGCGAGTGATTTCAATGTTAAGTCAATGTAAAGACGCGTTAACGCGCGTCTGGAGGTCTTGCGGCTCAAACGAGGCATCACGCTCTCTGCGGTTCATAACCGTTTAAATGAACAACAAATATAAGCAAATGTTGAGTGCTGATCAAGAGTTTTGTGCAAGCAATTTAAGGTCGCGACTCTTGTCCCAAATATAGCAGGCTTCATGATTGAAACAAATATTATTAACATTAATACAGTATATAGAACCGACATTGAACGCTCCGAGCGAGCTGTGCTGTGGTAAACATGGAACTTTTCCTTGACATGAAACGGCAAATAATCAAACCAGTGGAAGCCTGCAGACAGTGCATAAAAATGCTGCATCTATCCTATTCATGCAATATCTATTCAGTCAGTACAGTAGCCTACACTTTAGTAATGTTTCTGTTTAACGTTAAATAAAATGACCTGTCCCTGATCCCTCAGGCAGCGCGCCCACTCGCAAAACAGACAGCCGCGCCTCTGCTACCGCGGGCGTGTTTTTCCACATTCAAATATAATTTTCACCTTAGATATTCTGTTTTTTTTCAAACTATTCGAATATATATTCGATTTTAGAATATTCGTTGACAGCCCCTACTGTCATATCGTCCCCTTGGAATTATAAGGTTCTATCTGACACATTCCTCTAACCTCAAGAAATTTTTTTTTTAAGTTTCCAGAACTAACAATGAATATTTGGAGAACGTTCTTATAACAAAAGTCTGTTAGCTGGGATTTCTGTCAGATGTTTGCCGAAGTTCATATTGAGAATTAACAGAGGTTTAGATGTTGATATTTATGTTTCATTTGTTTGCAGTGTTTGGTTTAGTTGGGCTCTTGGTCACTTTACTTCTTGTGTTATCTTTTCTCTGGCTGCTGTAACCGTGTGTTTGTAAAACACGATTGTTGTGGCAAAGAAAGCCAAGATAAAGTGAGATCAGGTGTTATCAGCTCATTGATGATACAAAATCATCATGTAACTGAAGTATTGGCACCAATAGAATTAAAATGATTGCTTATCTGAAGGTGGATTAGGCGAAGGCGGACGTGTTATGGACCCAACCAACTCTATAGGAGGGGAGGGGAGAACTCCCTCACATGGTACAAACCATGCAGAGGCTGCGCGCTGCGGTGTCAGAATGCGGAACGTGTGTAGCCGTGACATTGAAATGTGAAAAAAAAATGTATATCCTCGACCGGCCCAAAAGTGAAGCGGCCCACCGGGAATTCTCCCGATTCTCCCGATTACCCACTCCGGGCCTGGTAGACATAGTGAATGGCGATGAACATGTCGGATTTTGTGAGGGACGAGGAGGGTGACTGTTTTTTGCACTTCATTTAAATGAGGATATTTTACTTTATTTTTACGGTTTTTGTTTGGCAGCCGCAGCTGACAGTCATTGACCGTTTTTTACGATTTTATTTTTTACAGTGTAAAAAATACTTATTTGATTAGTGCAAAATCTTAAATGTCTTTTCACATCATGATGTTTCCTTGTTCATATATATATATTTTTTATCTTTTGTTTAAGGTACACTATGTAGCTTTTTTGTTTAAGTAATAAGTCAATCATCAATCCTTCTTACAAAACATGATTCACTGATTCACTATGGTAAGCCTGTTATAAGTGTTTATATTTTAGACCTGTCGGAATGGTTTTCGTGGGGAATTGCGTACATACACTCGCCTGTGCGTGTCTCGTCATATACGTAAATAGAGAAAAGTTGCTCCGTCTACTTTGCCATGTGTCTGGTGTGTGAGTGGCAGGGGTTAGCTTTCACATGAGCAAGAAAGGAAGAGATTGGGGCAGCAAAAACCCGTTTTAAACAAACACCGAACAGAGGAGAAAAGAGAATGCACAGAACTCGTAATAAAACAAGAATCAACATCAGCTTTAGGAGATGGAGAGAACTGAGGGATTTGAAATGTTGTAAAAGCGAAGTGGAGATGATGGTGTTTTTATTACTCAAAGGTGTTTTATTGAACAGATAGACTGTCTAACAGAGTTCACTGTAAAGCATCTATTGTGAAGCGTCATCTTCATCTGCACTGTCACGCAAAGCCGAAGCACGACCACAACAATGTCGCATGCTTTTTTGTGTTCTAACCGGTAAAGGGACAAAAGTTACATACTGTACCTTAAAATTATTGATTTAATTACATGAAAGGTCATTAATGGTAAAAAAGAAATAAAAAATAATAACACACAAAACTTCCCTTTTACAGTCTGTCCGGCAAAATGGTCTGCCTATGGATGCAGATGCTTCAGGTTTTTCCACAACGCTCACACGTGGATTGATGCCGAGGTATGATACATTCATCTTCTAATATGACATAAAAATAATAAACGAATATTCTTGGTTAAATACAACTTAAGCTCTGTAAACATCTGTGACAACTGTCAATTATCGCAGGAAAATTATTTCAACTTTATGTTAACATTAAATAAATTACAATGGCGCTCTAGGAAAATACAGACACAACACATTCCATGTTATCATGAGACATATGTATATATACTGTATGTATATATATATATATAAATATATATATACAGTGGGGAGAACAAGTATTTGATACACTGCCGATTTTGCAGGTTTTCCCACTTACAAAGCATGCAATTCTGTAGTCTGTAATTTTTATCATAGGTACTCTTCAACTGTGAGTGACGGAATCTAAAACAAAAATCCAGAAAATCACATTGTATGATTTTTAAGTAATTAATTTGCATTTTATTGCATGACATAAGTATTTGATACATCAGAAAAGCAGAACTTAATATTTGGTACAGAAACCTTTGTTTGCAATTACAGAGATCATACGTTTCCAGTAGTTCTTGACCAGGTTTGCACACACTGCAGCAGGGATTTTGGCCCACTCCTCCATACAGACCTTCTCCAGATCCTTCAGGTTTCGGGGCTGTCGCTGGGCAATACAGACTTTCAGCTCCCTCCAAAGATTTTCTATTGGGTTCAGGTCTGGAGACTGGCTAGGCCACTCCAGGACCTTGAGATGCTTCTTACGGAGCCACTCCTTAGTTGCCCTGGCAGTGTGTTTCGGGTCGTTGTCATGCTGGAAGACCCAGCCACGACCCATCTTCAATGCTCTTACTGAGGGAAGGAGGTTGTTGGCCAAGATCTCGCAATACATGGCCCCATCCATCCTCCCCTCAATACAGTGCAGTCGTCCTGTCCCCTTTGCAGAAAAGCATCCCCAAACAATGATGTTTCCACCTCCTTGCTTCACGGTTGGGATGGTGTTCTTGGGGTTGTACTCATCCTTCTTCTTCCTCCAAACACGGCGAGTGGAGTTTAGACCAAAAAGCTCTATTTTTGTCTCATCAGACCACAGACACCTTCTCCCATTCCTCCTCTGGATCATCCAGATGGTCAATGGCAAACTTCAGACAGGATACAGGTAACAAGTTCAAACAGGTGCAGTTAATACAGGTAATGAGTGGAGAACAGGAGGGCTTCTTAAAGAAAAACTAACAGGTCTGTGATAGCCGGAATTCTTACTGGTTGGTAGGTGATCAAATACTTATGTCACGCAATAAAATGCAAATTAATTATTTAAAAATTGTAAGTAGGATAACCTGCAAAATCGGCAGTGTATCAAATACTTGTTCTTCCCACTGTATATACTGTATATATTATATACATACAGTATAAGCAGAACTTTTTCTACAAAAGTAGTCCCACCTCAAAAGGCAGATTTTAGACTTCATGGGTAAAATAATACATTTGAAAGCATGTCACAGATTTAAATACATAAATAAATAAAAAACAATTATAAATAGTGGTGTTTGTTCATGTCTCCGCCTCTACAGAAAATCTGTTTTCACCATGATGGGAACCTTGCTTCTGTGCACAGCCTTGGGGAGTACATTTCATACAGCGCCTGGTTAAAATCAAAACTAACACCGAAACTCGTGCTTGGATCGGAGGCCATGATGCTGTTCATGTATGCAATTATTATTTTTTATCATGCTTTTTGTGCTACTGGGCATTAACAGTTACATTAAAACAAATTTGACATTACATTTTTTTTTCAAAATGCATGAAGATTGATGTTTTTATAATAATTGTTTTTTTTTGGTCCTCCGAATATAGTTTAGGGCAGTGGTTCTCAAACTTTTTACATCAAGTACCACCTTAGAAAATATTTGGCTCTCCAAGTACCACCATAATGACCAATATGAATACAGTAGCGTAGTCGGCCTAACTATTCAGCTACAGTTATGCACAGCTCAAAAATGAGGCAGCTTAATTTCTAATAAAAATATTTATTATTGTCAGCCACTTTAAACATTGTAAAAACACAGTTTGAACATTTACATGCACTGTGCTGCTTACATACAGGTAAATAAAAAACTTAAATAATGATTCAATTCAAATGTATTGCACCTAAAAGTGATATAAAAACTGTAGCCTACTGTACTTAAAATATTAAGGCTGTGTATTGATATTTAACCTTTTTAAACGTACATTTAAAATATTCGACACCCTGTGAGTTTTTCAAGGCGATCATTATTTAGAACTGATCACTGTATTGTTTCCATGGTGATGCGTCATTGCTTTTTATTTATAATATTTTATTCAAAATATTCACAAATTTGTTAGCTATGGCATGAAATATTTGATATTCCGATTGTCAAATATATGCAAGTGGAAGTGTTATGTTGTTTAAACACCTTTATAACGATCGCGTTAGTTGAGCTATATTCGCCGTCATGTTAGTTTGTGCCACTTAGGCCGCTGTCGGTAGCCTAAAAGAGGCCTAGAAATAGGGTTTCGTTCCGACAAACGGGGCACTAATTTTTCTTTTGCTCAATATGTTCAACGTTAATAAAAGGTATCCAAGCAAAAAGTTCTCCACGCATTATCCTGCAGTTAATGAGAAATTGTAATTTATTGGCGCACTATATTGACTGCGTATTGAGACATGTAAAACGGTTGTCCTGACAAGTATTGGCTAACTCCAATAGAGTATATAATGTCAATCCCAATGCGTCTTTTTCATTATATACATGGATATAAGCATCACCAACAATTAGGACTTTATCTGCAGCCAGTGCTAACTCTGATAGAAAATCAGCAAATTCTTTGACAAAGTTTGTATGGTGCACTAGTGGCCTGTATACAGTTGCCAATACAAATGTCAAGAGTGTATCACTTACACTAGATAGCGTTACATAAAGCACCATCACTTTAAAAGAAATGTATTTAAAACTAGACTTCTGAGTAATACTGAAAGTATTACTATAAATTACAGCAAAACCTCCCCCTTTGCCTTTCAGACGAAGCTCGTTTTATAACAGTAATCTTGAGGGGTGGACTCATTTAAAGTAATGTTATTGTCTGGTTTTAGCCAGGTTTCTGTCAAACACAGCACATCTAGGTTATGATCTGTGATCACATAATTTATAATAAGTGCATTTGAAGAAAGGGATCGTTTATTCAGCAACCCAAGCTTTGTCATTTGTTCATCTCTATTATATCAGTTTTTTTATTTGTTGAACATACATTACATTTTTTCCCTTAATTGGGTTTGAGAGTTTTTTGTATTTACTAATTCGGGTAACAGACACAGTCTCTATATGATGATATCTAGGTAAAAGAGTCTCTATGTGTTGGGATGTGTCACATGTGTCTATGTGTCACAACTAGCAGACAGTTAGTTTAGCCAGTCTTTCTGCTTCCAGACCTTGGCCCCAGTTAGTCAAGGTTCAACTCTAAACTATGTACCATATTACTGGAGAGAAGAGCGGCACACAATTACAAAAGACAACAAAAACAAAACACAACACTCCCCTTGTAAATATACCACATATACACGCATGCACACACACACACTAAATAGCAAGGCAGCGATGTTTCTCCAGTCAACCTGCATGTAATAACACTAACACTTTCTTGTATACCCGGCCGCAGCCAGAGTTTAATAATGAAGATATCGCCAATCATATCGTACAATATCTAGCCTAGGTTGAGACAGCAGCAAAACTGCAGTGCTCCGCAGTCAACGAGCAAACCTCTCGTAACCCCGGCAACAGAATCCTCCCCGCTACTCAACTGAAAGGGTAAAATACCGGTATATAGGCTATCATATATCCCAAGCTTTGGAGAATTGCTATTTTCTACAATTGTACCTTATATTTTGCACATTTAACCAGATTGCTTAAATGTTTATTCATCTCAATCTTTCTCTCTTGTACTTTCTCCACAAAATAGTTTATGTTCAATAAATCACCAAAACAATTTCCTTTACTTTATCTGTTTACTGTTTACTTACAGTTGACTTAGTGCATCTGACACATGCATTCTTCAAGTAAAATGAAAATCACTGCAAAAAAAATAAAAAATAAATAAATATCAAACTCAAATCCTATCCTGCAGTGCAAAAAGGTCAATATAAAACAAAGCAATGTCATTTCAATTAAAATGTTCCTCTAAAATAAATATGTTATTGTAGCTTCTTGACGCTCTGCTGCAGGTCTTCCAGTGTTTTTGCTAGGGCTTGCAGCTCTTCCTTTTTCTCTGCCACACTTTTGCGATAAGCATTGGATTTGGACAGTAATGTGAAGTCCTGTTTTTTTTTCTGCTTTCATTGCCATTTCGTCTGCCTCTTTCTGCATCATCTCACTGCTTTTCATTATTCTTCTCTGTTTTGCTTTGACATTTTCTATGTCTTGGTGGAGCTCCTTTCTTTTCTTCTCATTTCGTCGCTGTCGGGCGGAAACCTTGTATGTCCAAATTTGTCAATTTCATATTTTTTCACAAATCGATGCTATTGGTCAGTCCCCACGTGGTTCTGTTATTTTTACAAATTATTAACCAATCTAAAGTGTTGAAAATAGCTTGAGAGCAAATCTCGTAACTCCATTGGACACTTCAACTGTCTGAGAATCCTCGTAACTCCACCTCTTCTTCACTCCGCAGCGGGAGCTTCCGCGGCATTTTGTCTCCTCAGGATTGAAAGTCGCAACGATTAAGAAACCCTCGTCGAGCAACACGTAAAGCAAGCCTTAACTCAGATTTTATCTGTGTTAAACTATGATATCAGTTATTGATGTATTTTAAATGTCTACATATTACTAGGCTTATTATACGTGTGCATTGAAGTTTTATCTAATATAATACTTGAATTGAATTAAATGTTTTGGATACCAGCATTAAATTATTGTTTTTATTATTATTTTACTGACTCGAAGTTGGCACTGTGCATGTAAAATACCCCAAGTAGCAGGTTTTATTTATGGGAGAAAAAGGGTCTACTGGCGCCAGTAAGCCTATCTTTGCATAACTCTGTCTGTTTTTTAGACAATAACGAGTGAAAATAGTTAGGTTAGATAAATTGAGTCGGCTTGGGTATAATACCAACTTTAACGATACATTGTTTAATAACTCAAAAAAATATGCAGTTTTTTTAATTTCCTGAAAAATAATGGTTTTGGAGATACAAGGATTCCGCCCGACAGCGACGATTTGCAGTTTGTTCTTTATTCTTTTTTTTTCATCCTCAAGGTATTGCATATACCTCATTCTTGCTCCTTTGCAGTGTTGGATTAGGTCTTTTGGCAGGGCTTCATCAACTGCACGCTCAGCCATTGCATCCTGGACCAGGCGCAATGCTATCAGACTCCTCTCCTTCAAGTTTTCCACTAGCATGTCCTTGTTCACGGAGTACCCACAGTCACTCCACTGCTGCTTGTCCATGAGACAGAGTTAGGAGACATTTCATCATGTCCCACAGTGCTGCATACTCTGCTCTGCCACTGATAAATCTCCCAAAGAATTCTTCAAGCCTGCAACTGTATGAAAAATCTTGGAATTCTGCCTTGAGGTTTGCACTTGCATGCACTGAGAATATTTTATACTGAGCAAGGATTTTGTCGCACTCTGAGGCAGTGCACCATCCTGCATTGAGGATAACCTGTAGGAGTTTCTCAAACATTGCTATTGCATGCTCAGTCTCTGTCACCATGATCACAGGGTCGAGGGAGCTCATGTGCCGCACTGCTGGGTACATAAGAGGACTTCTCTCCATAATTTTTTTGCAGGTCACAGCAAGGAAGGAGACACATTCCTTCTTGAAAACCTGTATGTTCACTGGATTTTCCTGGAGCTTTTTAGATGCTTTCTCCAAAGATTGTTTTGTGGCAAATCCGGTGTCCAATTGTTTGAGTGGCACATGGATTGACTTGTTTTGGACAGGTGTTTTCATCTTCTCCAATTCTTCTCTCTAATAAAGCATGACAGCAAGCATCTCAGGATGGACTCAAGATCTTTTGCACGGAAAGGCACCATTGGTGCATCTTTCTGGAATTTCTCCAAAAAAAGACTTCAGCTGTCTAGCAACAAATGCAAAAAACTGGAGCTTAGCCTGAAAGAGAGGGTCAGCTGTGGCCCCTTTTACTGTACAGTAGGATGCAGATGATGGTACTTTGCTTTTCGGGAGTTTCTGGTGGCTGCTGATGTACTGTTGCACAGCTGGCCACACTTCCACTGCCCGCTCTGCGACTGCCAAGTCTTCAACCCATCGATGGGCACAGAACTTCAGAGGAAATGTTGTTGTTTTGGTCACCTCAATGAAGTCAGCTCGTCTTGCTGGTGAGTCATGGAACATCTGCCAAAGTGCTCTGAGCACATCTCCCACCTTCCAACCTGTTTCTCTCTCTCCATCTTGAAAACTTCCATGAAGAACATGCAAACCACACTTTCCCAAATGTATCATCTTTGGTGCATCTGGGTCCTCTTGGCTTTTGTCCTCTTGGAATATCCTCAGGAGCTTCCAGTTGACAGCAGGGCCATCCATTGAAATCTGTAACAGCTTATTGGGATAAGTGGTGACAGGGCTCTCTTGATCCTTTCCAGAAGTTTCTCTGCTTGAGTGTGTCCCAAAAACTCTGAATCAAAATAATGCACCACAACCTTCCCTTCACGTTCACTCCAGTGCCTCACTACAACATCCAACTGTTCTGTCTGTGTCACTTTATTCAGGCATTCATCAAAAGAAACTACATAGCATGGTGCTTTTCTTATATCATTGATCCGTTGCTCTTTGAAATAAGGACCCAAGCCAAAACATATAAGGTAAGCTGCTTTTGTTGCGCCACATGAAAACTTCTTGGCAATCTCACTGTCTGGGAACATCTGACCAAAAATGGCTGAGATATCAGAGCTGGAGTTGAATGAGTAGTGTGACATCACCATCTTAATTACCCAGCGAATCTCTGCTTCTAACACAGCTTGGCTTGAAAAGAATCTAAGCTCCCCTGTGTTTCTGAGCTTTTTCTCTGTCCACTTGTACTAGGCAATTGTAATGCTGTACTTTCATTACTGGCACTTTCCTCATGTACACTGGCTGTTGGTAGCTCTCTGTTTGTTGGACAGCTACTTCCCTCTCCTGTGTCTGTTGAAGTCTTCCTCATGAAATCTGTCATTCTTCTTTCACTGTTTAACTGTCACGGTTCATGAATTCGCCGTCTCTCTCTTGTCTGTGTGTGTGTGTGTGTGTGTGTGTGTGTGTGTGTGTGTGTGGGGGGAGCTGCTGATCACTGTAAAACGGAGCCATCTGGAGTTTCAGTAACTGATAGAACTTACATGTAAACTCTTGCATGTTGAGATTTGTTTTGCATGAACAGGTTGACGTTAAACACGCATCCACTTGAACAAACACGACATTAAAAAACATAACTTAAATGTAAGTGAACGTAAAACAAACTTCACATAAACACATTACAATAAATGTTACAGTTACCTGCCCTTCATTATATCAGGGCTAATTTTCTTTTCTATTGGCCCAGTCAAACCGGTTCAGATTTTTACTCTCTCTGTCAAAATGTTATCGTTTAAGATATTGTTTCATTGTTTTTGACGCATGTAACCTTGTAAACAGTGCTATAAGATTTTCAGGTAGCTCTAACAGGAAATATATACAGAAATTGAATCAAGTTGTCAAACACTTAGGCTAACTGTCTTCACTGCATGAATTATAAATTAAAGCTACACTGGTTAATTTTTTTTGTTGATTCTTAGCAAAAAACACTTAGTTCTTTCAAAAATATATGTGCTCATTTATGTATATTTACTTCTTTCAAGTAATAAAGTATTCTCGTAAGTTTATAATCTGCCATTGAAATTACATACGGGTGAGGGGTTCGAATGCTCGGTCCCATGTTGCCCCTCCATCTTGAAACTACATTAGCCAAAGAGGGACATACCTGTAAATTCAAGCTTCGCCTTTCGCGCTTTACACTCAGTGACACAGAGACGAATGCGAGGTGGAGATTACTCGCTACTGCCGGCAGATTTGAAAGATCGCTGATGGAGGATCACGCGTATTTTCGAGGACATGTAGCAGAGTCGCCAAGGAAGCGAAAGAGAGAATTAAAACGTCAACGCGACAGGCAAATCAGCAAGACCAAAGTCAATACCGGAGTAACTTTTCTCAGATGGAAAGAGCTCATGAGGAGCAAAGATTTTAAAACGGACGCCGAAGTTGCCTGCTTTCTTCTCGACAGGTAATTCAGCCTATTTGTGTAAATTCTAAGTTTTATAGTTGTTTGTCTAACCATAGCATGGTTGTGCATAACGCAGAACGACCTCTAGTATAACTTGCGTTACTTTTCCTCACGTCAATGGTGAAAAAGTATTGTTTACCTTGTAACATAAATCTGTGCTGCGACGGATCACAGGTGATAGTTTTAAAGGCACAATTGGACGAAGTCGAGATGTTAATCTTGGAATAATACGGCCACCGTAGGAGTTAAGACGCCCTCGAAATTGAAAGGAACAGAAACTAATATTCACTGGGTAGTCATATACAATTTCACCGCTAGATGGGGGAAAATATCACACAGTGTAGCTTTAACCTAAACCTAATTCACACCATACCTCTAAACCTAACTGGTAGAGTTTAATCGCTTGTTAAACATTGTGTGGACCAGGCAAATTTTCCTCACAACTACAAATGTCCACACAATGATGGAGGCCTGTCAAAGGTTGGTCCACACAAGTATAGCAAGATGCGCGCACACACACACACACACACACACACACAAACACACACTTTACCTTTTTAAGCCCAACTGCAGCGAACGGGGTACAGAGAGTGAGGCAGAGCAGTGCCATTGAGTAGAGCGGTGCTGAGGCAGTGGGCAGGAGGAGAGGGACGGGAATGTTACGTTGTAGGTTGGTAGACTCGTTATTCTCCGCTTTTCTACAATGATTAGCTGAAACTGCTTCACCACGCTGCTGCATCGTGTTGTCAGACAGGAGTACCGCACGTGCACATTTGCCACAGAACTCACTCCGTAGTTTAGAGGGGCAAGTCCTACCAGCGTACTGAAATGTCAAATTGCGTACTTGCTACGCAAAATGCGTACATATTGGCAGGTTTGTGTCACGTGTGGCGCTGTGCTGGCTACATGCAGAAATTAAAGCAGACAAGCGCTCCAGCCCAATATTACCCATTGAAGGCAGCTGAAAACAGACATTCATGCGTAAAATGTTTAACCCGTTTGCGTTCATCCACAAGGAGGGAAAATTATTTTCCAGGACAATGCAAACGTTTCCAGGACATTTTACTTTTTTTCCCATTTTCCATGTGTTTTCCGGACTGGAAAATTGGTAATTCATTTTCCAGGTTTTCCAGGACGCGTGGGAACCATGAGCAAGCAAATATAGAGAATAGATTAAAAACAAAGCTATATGGAGCAACAAATGCAATCCACTCAGGCAGACAGGAAACCCCTGTGCAACCGTTTGTTGATCTTGTTATCTAGCTAACAAGATAATAACTTTTTCAATTGAATATCAACCCAATATTATTTTGTGGACACCATGTGGACACATCCATTGATTGAGGATGGTCTGCTAAGTATCTCATCAATCCGGCGAACAGGAAGGGGGTCAGAGCATATTAGAGTCTGACATCCTACTTGTGAGTTCACACCTCTCTTTAATGTTGATTTTAGTGATCTCTGACTGGCGAATCAGACATATTTTTTTAAGAATTTCCGATTAGCATTAGCCAGCACTTTTACATTTTATTTGATGTCAGGCGTTCTGGCTCCTGGCAAACATGTGACTAAGGTGGCTGGTGTCTCTATTTTCACGTTCTGTGTAATAGAATCGCCAATCACTAGGGCACTTTCAACAGGATTCTCAGTGGGTGCGCCTCTGAGTGGAGAGAACCTTATTGATGTTCTATTTCGAACGGAACAGCAGTGTTTCGCCTTGAGACTATGCCGTCTCACAGTAACCCAGTTGCCCTGCTGCATGGGCTCTACAACCGGAACTGAACAATGTACGGGGTTCGCTAGGCTTGTCGCATCCAAAGCAGTATCAAATGCCGTAGGCTGGTCGGCCGCGGGTCTTAAGGTTTGGATGCGTGTGTCTAATACTGAAAACTTCTCCGTCAGCCTGATAGAGAATAGATTATAAACAAAGCTATATGGAGCAACAAACGCATACACCGCTCTACAGTAATTTGAAAGTAATTGCAGTACCAGTTTTGGCCACAATCTTACATATGGCTCCTTTAAACGACTCGTCAAATGAATCAATCTCTCTAAATCCCTCCTTTCTGTGATCTACTCTGCTTTAATTGGCCAGACAGCTCAGTCTGTTGTGATGGTTTACCGCGTACACTACAGCGCGTCAGCTGTCCTGAGGCTTCCTACACCATAAATTAAACAATGACGTCGATTTTACCATATCAATGCGTGAGCGAGTCCGATGATGAAACACTGGAAGAACTAGTTATTTACCCCGAACCTCCATCGCGTTTTTCAGTGATACACTACTCAGTTTGAGGTAAATTATGAGATGTTGCAACTGTAATTCCTCACCATCATCATTAACAAGTGCATGTCCATCAACAAACCGATTATTTTACTTTTACTAATTTATTTACTGAGTATTTTTGTAATATATTGTGGTGAAGAAAGTGAGAAGAGCTGTTTCCTCAACGAGAAAACATACTGCGCTATGCCAGCGTACTTCCTTATATACCCATGAGGTGGGGCGGAGTTACGCATGCAAAATCCACAGACCCAAGGCATTTCCATTGCCATTGGCTCGTTTTCTAAATCTCGAAGGTGATAGGCTTTCTATGTGAAACCCCCATTTCGTCGTCACTGACGTAACTTCTCCATTCCCCACTCAGGGAACGAGGGTTACATACGTAACCAAGACGTTCCTGGATGTTTACCAATTAGCATTATACTTGGGGTTAAAAACAGTAACTGTAACTACACAAACTGATTAATCATTCATATCCTACCAATGGAAATGTTATAATGAGTAAAACAAAACCGTTTAAAATATGCACTTCATCCAGGGTAAACACAGAACTGAAAATAAACAGCTGTTAGAGTCATTTTTGTGGCTGCCAGGTTGTGATTCATTCTGAAGTGTTTTGATGAGGTGGAACATAGATTAGAGAAGCCCTCATCAACATAACACACACAAATACTGTATGAAGAGAGACAGCAAACAAAAATCTATTTTCATAAAAGATCACAGTAATCAGAGCTCGGCACACAGCCGACAGTGAGACTTCACTTCTGGTTTTAATGTTATTCTTTTGGTCAGTTTGACAGCACACATCTCTTTTTCCTCTTCCTTTCTTTTACCCTGCTGGCACACAGATGCTCATAAAGTTAAGTGAAATGTTGGTTTTGATCACATCTGTAATGAGAACGTTTTTAAAGCACACTTTGGTATTATGGTGCACTTCTCAAGGTTTAAATATGGACTATAAACAGCCTTTGTGTCTCGTTGTGTTCTTCCATACTGTGGAACTTTTGGCTCTGCCAAAAGTCTGTCATTCGGTAGCTAGAGGTCTGTACATTTTTACTGCATGTAGAATTCTTCACATGTGTGATGATTTTACATGAAACGGGGTTGGTGTGTGTTGACCCTTTGAAGCTGAAACCACATATAGTGCTGTCAAAGATCTCAGAAGGTATGATGAAGGACCTCTTCTGTGCCAAACTTTAAAAGGTCACATTTACGGAAGTTTAGCAACATTTCACTGGCTAAATAATTTTAATATCCAGTAATTACCGTGAAATCTACACAGGTTTTACTTGTGTTAAAGTTGGTCACATGAGCTTGCTTGTTTTAAAAGTGACTTCTGTGCAAGCAGTGCTAAACTATTGACAATGGACCTTTTTTTGCCAGCGAAATTTCACCAAAATTGTTACAATTCCAGCACACTTTTACAGTACCTGAGCATTCATGATGCCCATTCTGTAAATGAATGTTTTAATCGAGCTAAATGTAATACTAGCCTTACCAAAAAGATTATCCTTAAAGGTAGGGTATGGGATTTGCAAAACGGACGGCAGATTTTGAAAATACACAAATCAAATGGTCCTACCTTCTTTCCTCCAACGCTGGCCCTGACTCCACCCATTCGAAGAACATGGAGGGGGATGGGGGGATGGTACGACCGTTTGATTGACGCACTTACTGTCCAATGATTCTAGGTGGTCTTGGAAATGATT
>FLSR01004873.1:213874-226530 GCA_900092035.1 Leuciscus waleckii
TGTCATGTATTTATTATTTCTGAATTGGCTTTTAATCATTTACTTGTGTAATTGGCATGATACATTTTTACCTGACAAATAAATGTTACATCTTGATTTATTCTGAAGTTTTCTGAAATCATTATTTTAGTAGATTATGAGGAGGCTGGTGCTACCGCAGCTCTGTGTCCAGGATAGGTCAAACTAAAGGCGTATATGAACGGAGCAGTAGGTACGTCATCTGAAGACCTTTTGATTTCTGTCTATCACTGACTTGCCAAGTTTTACGGAAGTGGCTAAGTAAACTACACTTTTTTGTATGAGTGAGCAATAGGCAACTGACTTAAGAGGTATTAGCAAACCCTGCATCCACTGACTAAAGTCAGAACTGACAAGTTTGTGACCGTGAGAAACACGATCTGACCGTCACGATCTCTCTGCAGCATTGGGTCCATAATGAATTAATAACTGAAAGTATGGATACTCAGAATAATCAAAGATCTAAATTAAGTCATAATCAATATTATGATTAACTAACCTCTGCCACTAACTAACAACTACCTAACCTCTGCCACTAACTAACCACTAACTAACCTCTGCCACTAACTAACCTCTGCCACTAACTAACCACTACCAGGCTTACCATAGTGAATATATTTAAATTTTATTTTAACACAGAAACATCACGATGTGAAGAGAAAGACATTTCAGATTTTGCACTTTTGCTAGTCACTAATAAGTAATTTTACATTAAAGCTACAATATGTAATAAAATATCCAAAAATCCCTTGCACATGTGTGATATATTTCCTACAGTTATGTACTTACAATCTCCCAAAAGTTCCCAAATATTTTTAATTTCAGAGAAATTCCAATTTTAAATAATGTCTCATCCCTGTTCACTTGTCTCCTGTCAATGACGTAATATCCGGTTATCCCAGGTTTCCGGTCGTACTGCCATAGTAACATGGCAACAGACATAGACAACTGCGTTATATAGCTCAACATGATGAAATGTTAGAATATGATTAGTATGTTATTCTAATGTTGATCTAGCTCACTGCTAGTCTCATACAGCCAACAAACTAACACATAGAATAACATTATAACTTTCAACACACTCAAATGCAGTTTAGTGTGAAAGTGTAGAGCAAGTGAAACAGCGCTGCGTTACCTCACAAGTTTCATTCGTCTAATAAAGACCTGTGTGAGTATTAATTCAGCAATTGCGGGTAGTTCAGTAGAAATGTCCGTATTCCTATATATCCGCATAGGAGACGCTGATGTCTGTCTCTCTTTAGCAATCACACCCTGCTTCACACCACGGTCATGTTAAAGGAGTCATAACCTAGTATTACCTTGGATACCCACGCTCTATTATAGTCTTTCAGGCCCTTCTAAAAAAGAAAAGTGGAAAAAAAATAAACAGAGCTCCTCTGACCCTTATTTCTAAAGGCATTATTGTCTCGCGAGATCTGATGCGATATTTTGGCTGTCGTGGACGGTCATTTTAATAATGCAAATGAGGGGCGCGTTGATTGGTGGCAGGAAGGAGGGGGGTTGACACCGCAGGTAACTTCAGCATATCATTCAAAAATAGCACAGACACCTAACGTTAAGCCAGTGGGAAGGGTTGTAGGAACCGCGTCATTAAAAATGAATTTAATCCACTGGTCCCTGACAGCTTGGTCCGTTCTTGGGAGAGAAAACACATTTAAGTTACATGTTGATTCTGGCAGTCAACAACAGAGCAACTCACGTGTGCACTACGTTTCTGCATCTTTCGCGACTGAATATGAGGGGAAGAGGGGCAGGGCGGGCTTCCTGCAGCATAGGTCTGCGGTGTCCATATATGGTATATCCTGCCCCGTCTTGACGTCAAGTCGGGGCAGAAATTAAAATCTCGTATTTGAGTGCGCGTGCACGTGGGCTGGTTTACGAACCCAGGGGTAAACAAACGCTTCACTTTTAAATATCGGCTTCCCGGCCAGTGTATAATCGTTAGGCAATCATAACATACATTGATTCTCGTGGAAAAGTGAAAATTACAGGTCATGACTCCTTTAAAAACATCAATGTATTCACTAATTCATAAAAAAATTTTCCCATAAACATTATTAGATCCTTTGGTATGATGGCAAGTTCCATGATTCCGCTTATCAATCCGTCATCAATCCACGCCTTTGTTATTGTAAGAGGTTAGCGACCCCTAGTGGTGAAAAATATTACATATTGTAGCTTTAATTATGCAAACCTGTTTTCCAGCTAAATTTTCTTGCATCCAAGATGCTCTTTAGAACATTTTTAAAGAAGAAGATGATCATCAGGTATTACACACACTTGTTAAGATAGAGAAAAGCAAAGGTCTTGGACTTTTGGACTGTACTATACATACACATTGACAACAGAAGTAGAGACTAGAGAAACCTTACAGCCACAACGTTTCTTCCAACAGGATACGTCTCCTCTAAAAAAGAAAGAAATACTACATTATTAAAACAGAACTGCTAGTAGCAGCAGCAGCAGCAGCAGTAGTAGTGGTACTGATATACTACTACTACTACTACTACTACTACCAATAATAATAATAATACTAATAATAATAATATACTACGGATTAACACATACATTTGTTTATGTTTTTTATTGTCAAAAGTAATATTATAAATACCTTCATAAAAATCAATAACTTTAGCTGATATAATGATATAATCGTTGTTGTTTTATTGACTAAATGTTATAATAATTAAGAAACAAACTTTTACTTTTTACTTTAGAGCACATACTCTATTAGCTCATTCTTCTGATTAGTCCTAGGTGTGCTATAGTTCATGTTAAAATATTAGTTATGATGTGAAACGTGGAATAATGCTCTTACCTGAAGCAGTCAAAGCTACGAGAAGACAGAGAGACAGGTAGACAGTCCAGACCGCCATTGTTTCTCAAACAATACTGAAACAGAATTTTACATAAATAATTGTTTCAAAGGTTAAATGGTTCAATTGTGTATTTACATAACACAAACCAGTTCAGTAGATCAATGTAAATGTCTGGATATTGTGTTGTGCAGCCCTGGTTTATCTTTATATACTGGAGGAGAGTTAGTTTATCAGCACCTGCTCATGTTCTCACATCCTATATTATAGTTTGTACTTGACCCACTTCTATACAGCAAAATCCCTTGTGTTAAATCAACACTGCTCAGGGCACACATGGCCCTACTCTAGAGTGTTAAAGTAACACTGAAGCAGTGTTAAAGTTGATGAGATAATTAAGTGATTAATTAAGTGATGATTGACCATTAGTGGTGACACCTGATGTTAACAAGCAGAATCACTGAAGGACAGAGGAACAGAGGAACAAAAAGAACAGAAAAAAAGAGAAACACAAGAACTACAACTAACTTCATACACAGAGTTCACACTGAATGATATTACCCTGATTTTCGCTCGCCAACAGATTTTGGGAATCACTGACAAAAGCCCAAAATCAAAATGCCTGGCAAATCGGTGCTCGTTTACGTGAGTGACAATCACGCAGTGTGAATTATCAGACACAATCTGAGAGAATCACAGACGAGTCGCAGACGGCCGTGACATATTTGACATGGTAACTATCTGGACCTGTCGGTGATTCACAATCCTGCTGTGTGAATGTGCTCTGACTGAAAACTACATCAGCGATGACTGACAGCCGATGAGAGAGCGAGATACAGGAGAGGGGAGGAGTTATAGACCACAATATCAGCATTTTAAGATATATATTTACAATCATATCAAACAGAAACAAAGCACAAACATTTGCTTGACCAGCAGCAACAGCAGCACATTGCAGAATTATTTATTTACCCCAACTCTCTTTGCAGAAACACACAATCCTTGCTCTCGTCTCCCCGAACATTTCCTCCTGCATACTTTTTATTTATTTATTTTGTATTTTTTTCGCTGCAAATCAGCACAGATAATTTGGATCACAATATTCTTGCGGGCTATCATTTTTAATAACAATTTATGTCTCACGCACGCGTGATCTTGCGTTATTTCCTTATCACTTCTCGCGTGTGTTTGATTGTGAAATGAAGTTTGCGGACCAGACAGAAGTTGTTGGCAATTCTTTCTTTTGTAAAGTCATGCAGTGTGAAACCTCCTGTCGCAGATCCATCATGCAGTGTGAACACACACACCAGCAATTGAATGCTACCCCAGTGTGAAATGCAGTGTGAAAAGAACAGTGACCCGACTACTTTAAAAATTGTGCAGTGTGAAGTCTGCATAAGATGAAATCAACTGAAGATAAAAGAAGACATTAAATCTGTGAAGATCTCATCAGAAGAGGATTAAACAACTCCACAAACAAATTTACCAGCTTCACTTACTAACCAGACTGACTTTATTTCTGTCAGACGTCTACAGAAGATCTTATTGAGAATCAACAGAGGTTTAGATGTTGATGATTTATGAAAATGTTTGGTCGCCATTATTATGATCAGGTTTCTGTAACGTTCACCAGCTGGAGTGTCCTTGAGAGCCACCAGAGGGCACTTCACACCTGACTATTATCACTCCCTCACAAACTACATTTCCCATAACTCACTACCCGGACTTATCATCACTAAATGCATTCACCTATGTCTCATCACCCTGTTAGTCTCAGCCTATTTATACCATGTTCACCCCTTCACTCACTGCAGAGTTTTGTATGTTGTTGCACTGCATTTCCGAGCATTTTCCCTGGTTTCATGTCTCTTGGTTTTTGGATTTTTTGGCTGTTCCGTGGATTACTCTTTTGCCTCTGACCCCTGTTTGTTTGTTTGTTTTTTTTGTGTGTGTGTGTGTGTGTGTGTGTGTGTGTGTGTGTGTGTGTGTGTGTGTGTGTGTGTTCTTGGTATGTATACAGAATAGATGACTATATATCATTCATCTATTCAGTAGTGTAATTGTGTAATTGCATCAGTAAATGTTTAATGTTAATGCTGGAGAACATGATCATCAGGTTTTACACAAACTTCTGGAGTTCAAGCACTTTGAGTGCTGATGTCATTGCATTAAAGGTGGGAAAACCCATATGAATTCTGAGATTCATGTTGATTTTTCAAAAAAAAATTTCAGTCGTATGTGGATAATATAATTTGCATTGAAAATGTTGTATTTGTAATGTAATGAGAAATAATACAATTACTTTTTAATCAAATCAACACAACTGTTAATTTTAAGGTAAGACAATATAGGCAAACAGGTTTTTTTCATGCACCTGTCAACTTTGAGATTTTGCACTTTTTGGTGACTGGTGAAAAGAAAACATCCAAAATACACTTTTAAGTGTATTTTTTATAGCACTTTATCTATTTGCATCTGTATATTTCAATTACTGTCCATATTTTTAAAGACTGTTTTCTCCTACACTGAGCCAGAAATCTCCGCTTCAGCAGCTTTACATACACCAAACTTTACAGTTTTATTCATATCTATATTTTAAAGGCTTTTACAGAGGAGTTTGTTCATATATAATTATACAACATTTAATAAAAAAAAAATGTTTACACAAATTCTGGTTATTGATAGTATTTTTTTATTTAGGGAGTGATAAAAAGAGATCTGCACCAAAATCTGCTTTGTAAAAACCAAACTGAAAAGGAATTTTGAACTTGACTTTATCCAATGTTCAGATTTGAACATTGAGGGGGAAGGGGAAAAGGAGGGGGAAGCACAAGAAGGAGACTGTCCTCCTCCAAAAAAAAACAACCCCATTGGTATTACACGTATTACGACCTATAGTTACGTTTTAAAATGAAGTGACCTCTAGCAGTCTTATAAATAACAACAGTCTCATTTATCGGGTGTGTCATCATCAAATGACCTTTGACTGTTGTTACCAATAAAAAATGTGTTGAGAGGAAGGAGTGACCCTTCATATATAAACTAGTAGTATGACAAATATTACCATGATGTGCAATTACTTTACACAATCACAACAATACATTTGAAGTCGAAAAGTGCTTAATTGTCCTTAAAATAATGTCAAAATGGAATAAACAACCTGAATGGTTCTAAAAAGAGTTTCTGCTTACAAAGAAAAATGTTTGATTTTATTTTGAGTAGTGTTAGAAATTCTTGTATGATAGTCTCAGCATGTGTAACGGGTATATTATTTTGAAAGGAGTTATACATATATATTTTTAGGGGACTTTTTTTTGGCGAGCGGTCTACTTTTTGCGCGTGCTGTGAATGCAGCGGAGAGAGACGAAGAAGAGTGCGTGTTATGAGGGTGTGACGGACACAGAGGAGAGTGCAGTGTCGCGATTGTGAAGCTTGTTCGATAAAGTTGTTTCAATTAAAGATTATCGAGGCTTAAGTAGAGTAAAGAACGACAGCACCAAGTAAAAGTGTGAACAGTGACCCACGTTTGATTCTGCAGAAGACAGACATTTAAGAGTGCTTATTCAGAGGTGAGATTTGATGGTATGTTTGTTTGTTGTTTTCAAATGTGATTGTTTGAAGGTGATCTTTTGAAAAAGGTGGTAATTTGTGGGTGTACAAATTGACACATTGAAAATGATCTAATTTTGAAGTTAAATAATGGATTTGTTATACCACTAGTGAAAATAGTTTTACAATTTCAGTATTGAAAGTGTTGGTGTAAACTCAAAAGACAACACAAAGACTGTAAATTATTTTATTTCATTCTTTATTTAGACAGAAGACATAACCAATCATAAGAAAAATAAATCTAAAAGAATAAATTATGTTTTAATTGTTTTTGCACTTATTTACAGTGTATCTTTTCATTGAGAGCTGCTAGGGAGTGGGGAAGTCTCACTTACTTTATTAGATCTGGGGAGGGAGGAGCATAACACACTGTGATCTAACATATGCAATTTCTCTTCAGGAAGCCACCGTGTGACATTATCGTACCTGAAGCCTACCCTTGTCAATCTTTAGATTTCTCACACAATAAAGTATGAAACCACATACACACATTAGCGTGTAACGAGGCTAAAACGTTTGGGGAGCGAGGACCAAGATCCTTTCGTTGTCCAAACTTCCAGAGCAGCCATAATCCATTTCCCCACACGACGGGCAGAATACCCCGTTACAAAAGTGGCGTCACGAACAGGATCGAATTAGGCACATTTAAGTAGTCACAAGTCTCCAGGCCCATAAGTTGTTTTTGTCCAGTAAGTAAGATGTCTGAGCTGGAGGAACTAAAAAGAGAGATGGCAGAGATGCAGAGGAGGTTTGCTGAGCACGCAGGGGCACTTGACCAAGCCAGGGCAGAGCAGAGAGAAGCCCTATCCTTAGCCAAGGTGGTAATTGAGAGCCAAACCTCTGCACAAACGACCCCAGCTGCCATTTATATCCCTCGAGACCGGAAGCTCCCTGATTTCACTGGTTGCATGGCAAAACCAGGAGAGCTGAGCGTTGAAGAATGGGTAGCATCGATGAAGTCTGCATTTCAAGTCATGAGAGTGCCCACTGAAGATCAGGTAGAGCTGGTGAAACAGCACCTAAAGGATGAGGCCAAAGCCACAGTGAAGTTCATGATGGATGGGAAAGAGGAGTCTGTTGACAACATCTTCACCGTTCTCCTTGACACCTATGGAGATAAAGTGCCCATTGGTAAAGGCTGAAAGACTTCTATGACCGTGCCAGAATGCAGGAGAAACAATACGCTCCTATGCTTATGACCTTCGGGAAAGACTTAATCGTGTTCAGCGCAGAGAGCCAGCTAGAGTGGCAGATGCTGAAAATGTTCTGAAAGAGCAACTGGTGTTAGGCCTAAAAGATGACTTCTTGCGTCGAGAGATGAAGCACAGAATTAAGGCTGAGCCAGAATTGAGTTTCGTGGAATTGATGCAAGCGGCAATTACCTGGTCAGAAGAGGAGGAAGCACAGCCTTCTAGTAATGCCAGGCCCAGTACCCGTGCCAGAGGGGTAGTGAATGCTGCTGCAGCACAGCATGCTCCTTCTGCTCTCTCATTGGAGAAACTGCATGAGGCGATCCAGAAAATAGCTGCTCGTCAAGAGGAACTATATCAAGCAGTCCATGGGAAAGAGAGAAATAAACCACAGCAAAGCCGTCCAAAGAGTCAACCTTTAAAATACAGTGAAGGACGTTATATTTGTTATTCATGTGGTGAACCCGGACATACCAGTCGCTATTGTCCGCAAGGTGGCAAGTTAAGAAGGGGACCAGTTCCACCACAGCATACACTGGAGTCAGTTGAGGCTACCGAGACAGAAACTGGAGGTGCAGTGCAGAAAGGCCCAGGGCCGTCATTGATTAGATGCCACACAGCGGAAGGGTTGGCTGACGAGACTGCTAAAACACTGAAGGACAGTGCTTTTGGGGATTGCTTGGCCATCGAGGTGAAGATAGCAGGTGTCAAAACCAAGTGCCTCTTAGATACAGGGTCAGAGGTGTCCACCATATCCGAGTCACACTTCAGACAGCACTTTGGGGAGCAGAAGTTGAAGTTATCCTCTGCGTGCTGGGTTAAGCTTACAGCGGCCAATGGACTGGACATTCCTGTCTTGGGATGCTTGCAGGCTGATGTAGAATGCCTGGGAAAAGTATTTCCTGGAAAGTGTATATTCGTTCTGACTGACACAAGTCCTGATGTGAAGGAAATGAAAGGGGTTTCGGGATCATCGGGATGAATGTACTCAGGAAGTTCAGTCCTTGTTTATCTCAGCGGAGGGGATGGAGAAGATTGACAAGTATAATGGGCGAGATGAAGCCCAGGTCCGGAGAGTGCTTGCTAAAGTTGAGAAAGAAACAGGACATCTAGGGTCTGGTGGAAGGATTGGGTATGTCAAGATTGCTGGAAGACAGGCTGTCACTATTCCTCCTCGCTGTGAGAAGGTGCTGGAAGGCCGCTGTGGAGTGTCGCCTAGGGTGAATAGTCATGTGCTAGTTGAGCCAGTCGCTGGAGCAAGTTTGCCAAACGGACTCTTAGTGGCTCACGTTCTTGCTAAAACAGAGAATGGAAAGGTCCCTGTGCGTGTAGTGAACTTGAGTGGAAAGGCTGTTAGACTTGTTCCCAGATCCAGAGTTGCTTCTGTTTATAAGCCAAAGGAAGTAATCACAAAGGACGTGCTTGAATTTGAGGAAGATGATGGAGTACTTCATGTCAAAGAGTTGGTGCAAGACAAAGTTCAAGCTGATAAAAACTCACTCACGCCGCTACCAGTTCCTGTTGAAGTGAACTATGAAGGACTCACACCAGAACAATGTGAAAGTCTCATTGAGTTGCTATCAAAGCACAGAGATGTTTTCTCCAAGGATGACCAAGATTATGGTTACACCACGGCTGTGGTGCACAATATTCCGACAGGTGAAGCGCCACCGATAAAGCAGCGACATCGTAGAGTACCACCGCAAATATTCCAAGAGGTCAAAAGGCATGTCCAGGGTCTGGTGTCCCAGGGAGTCCTTAAAGAAAGCAGTAGCCCCTGGGCATCACCCGCAGTTATTGTTATGAAGAAAGATGGCAGTGTGCGTTTCTGCTGCGATTATCGAAAACTAAACGAAGTAACATATAAGGATGCATATCCGCTTCCACGGGTGGATGAGTCCTTGGATGCGTTGGGCAACGCCAAGCTGTTCTCTACACTGGATTTGACTGCTGGGTATTTCCAGGTGGCTGTGAGTGAGAAGGATCAGAGAAGACAGCCGTCACCACTCCATTGGGCTGTTTGAGTGGACCAGGATGCCGTTCGGGCTGTGCAACGCTCCGGCCACTTTTCAGCGCCTTATGGGTGTGGTGCTTGGTGACTTGGCCTTTGACGCTCTTCTTGTCTATCTAGATGATGTCATTATCTTCTCCAGAGATTTTGAAAGTCACTGTGAGAGGTTAGAACTTGTCTTTAACCGGCTAAGACAATATGGTCTGAAGTTGAAGCCAAGCAAGTGCTTTCTTCAAAAGCCCGAAGTAAAGTTTTTAGGACACCAGATCTCTGCAGAGGGCATAAAAGTGAATGATGAGAAAGTTAAAGCCCTGGATATGTGGCCAGTTCCTAAAAATGTGAGAGAGGTCAGGCAAGTGCTTGGTTTTATGAGCTATTACCGAAGATTTGTCGCAAGGTTTGCTCAAATTGCCAAACCACTGCATGCACTGGTAAGTGGAGGAAAGACAAGCAAGAACCCAGGAACGTTTACTTGGAGCCAAGAATGTCAGTCTGCATTGGATGAGTTGAAAGGATGTTTGACGTCACCACCCGTTCTGGCATATCCCAACTTCAGTGAACCCTTTATACTCACCACAGATGGAAGTCTTCATGGACTGGGAGCAGTCCTCAGCCAGAAACAGGAAGGGATTGACCGTGTTGTGGCATATGCAAGCAGAGGGCTAAGAGGTTCTGAAAAGAATGACAAAAACTATAGTGCATTCAAATTGGCAGACTGATCTCATGAAATGGCGTATTTATGACACGCCAATTCGTATTTCCATTTTTGGCGTGCTATCAACACGCATAATCGCTTTTCAGCGTGTTTATCAACGCCGTTGACTTAACGTTACATTACTGTATATATGACCTACCCCAACTCCGTCCCTAAACCTACCCGTCACTGGGGTTAATACCATTTATGAGTCTTCCCCTACCATCCTAGGAAAAAAAATATCGCTCCCCAGATGTAGATATACATTTTGCTCCGTTTCGCTCGGACATTTAACGGCGTACACATACACGCGAAATCACTCTGACATTTAACGGCGTAGACATACACGCGGAAGATGACGGTTTGTTTCGGCGTGAACATACACGCGGATAGCTCAAAATGCGTATAGATAACACGCCACTTGACTTGAAAGTGGCGTGTATGTTTACGCAAAGTCATGATGTCATGTTGAAATTGGAGCTGCTTGCATTAAAGTGGGCGATCACTGAAACATTTTGAGAATACCTTATGTATTCAAAGTTTACGGTGATTACTGACCATAACCCACTAAGGTACCTCTACTCAGCTAACCTTGGCGCAGTTGAGCAGCGCTGGGTAGCGCAGTTGACCGAGTACGACTTTGAAGTATGCTACAAACCTGGCCGACACAACACGAATGCCGATGCCCTGTCAAGGATTCCCTCCAAGGAGGAACCAGAGAAGGATGATGATGGGAAGGATTTTATTCGGCTAGGAGCTGATGAAGTGAGAGCAACCTGACGGTAAAGCCGCGGTGCAGGCATCAATAAGAGGAGAAATAAATGGGTATAGTTGGAGCGAGATAAGAAAGCAACAGAGGAACGATCCTGTAATCGGTCCCATTTATAAAGCAGTATCTGAGAACAAGAGACCAAGTAGAATGGATCACAGAGATATGGAGCCAAAACTGAAGAAGCTTGCCAAAGAATTTGACCGTCTTAAGCTGCGTCAGGGAGTGCTGTTCAGACGCATCTTGGACCCGAGGGATGGAGAGGAGATCTGGCAGATGGTTGTTCCTGAGCCTTTACAGCGTGAAGTGTATGAGGGACAACATGAACACGGAGGTCATTTTGGAGAGAGAAGTACAGTAACTCGGATGAGCAGAAGTTATTACTGGCCTACAATGTCTGCAGATGTTCCATGCTGGATCAAGCAGTGCAAGAGATGTACACTAGCCAAAGATGTTTTTCCCAGACTTCGAGCTCCTATGACCTGCAGTAATGTTTCAGCTCCATTGAGGTCCTAGCCATGGATTATACGCAGCTTGAGCAGTCTTCTGGAGGGTATGAAAACGTGCTTGTTCTTACCGATATGTTCACCAGATTCACAGTTGCTGTTCCTACAAAGAATCAGACTGCAAACACAACAGCAAAAGCGCTGCTTAAGCACTGGTTTGTTTATTACGCTGTCCGGCTCGCTTGCACTCGGACCAGGGCAGGTGTTTTGAGGCCAACGTGATCAAGGAGCTTTGCAAAGTCTATGGTATAGGAAAAAGCCGTACCACCCCATACCATCCACAGGGGAACTCTCAATGTGAGAGATTCAACCGTACCATGCATGATTTGTTAAGAACCTTGCCACCAGAGAAAAAGAGAGATTGGAAGACTCACCTTCCAGAGCTGGTCATGGCTTACAACAGCAATGTGCATTCATCCACTGGTTATTCCCCGTTCTATCTAATGTTCGGAAGAGATGCACGTTTACCAATGGATATCCTTGGGGAAAAGGACCTAGAAGAGGATGAGGTTGATAACCTGGATGAGTGGGTGAAAGGTCATCATGCAAGGTTGAAGATGGCAGTGGAGATTGCAAACGCAGCATCTCAAGAGGCTTCCAGAAAGAGAAAGAGAATTTATGACCGCAAGTCATTTGGAGCTCTTGTGAGGCCTGGAGATCGAGTGCTTCTGCGTAATCACAAACACAGGGGCAGAAATAAAATTCTGGATAAATGGGAAGACACACCATACATAGTGTTAAAGCAAAACCATGCAGACATACCTGTGTTTACGATCAAACCAGAGCAGGGGGGTCTTACAAAGGTTGTACACAGAGATCAGCTTCGGCACTGTTCATTCCCGTCATCCACAACACCGCGTGCACACCGGCACGGTATCAGAGACAAGTAACGGGTATATTATTTTGAAAGGAGATTATATATATATATTTAGGGGACTTTTATTTTGGCGAGCGGTCTACTTTTTGCGCGTGCTGTGAATGCAGCGGAGAGAGACGAAGAAGAGTGCGTGTTATGAGGGTGT
>FLSR01004873.1:226630-240899 GCA_900092035.1 Leuciscus waleckii
CCTCACAGAGACGGATATTGTGACCAAGAATTGTATTTGACTGCTCACACAGATCGCCTCGTACTGTAAGACATGAGCACTTTAGACAAACACGATGATGAACATTTGAAGGCAGCTGTCAATCAAACAACACTCAGGCACTGAATCGACTCTTTTATGTGAATGTCTTGCCTGAAATTGTGCATTTGTGATATTTTATGAGGTCAATCATTGTAGATATGTAAATATCATCAATAGGATTTGTATATCATTTTGTCTATTTTTGTCATGTAAATGTTTTGTCATGCCAGAGTTAAAATGCTGTTATTTGCCAAATTAACAAAAAACAATGGATCTTGTCACCAAATCATTAAGTGCTGGACATAGGTGATTTTGTTCCATTAATTTGGCAGTGCTTTTAATAAGCTTTTCAAATATTGTAAATTAAATGTGCACATAAAGAGGTTTTATTTTGTGAAGAAATCCTGTGCCTTTCCATGAGAGCAATATCATTAGACATGCATTATGTGCCTTTCCATGAGAGGAATATCATTAGACATGCATTATGTTTTTTTTTTTAACTTTGCACCAGCCTAAATAAAGACAATTTTCTTTGAAACAAGCAAAAACTAACTTGAAATATTTTTATTTATGTTCATGTTATAAATGCCATTATAAACATCTGATTCAATCATAATAACTGAATTCTTTGAATAATGAATTCCTAGTTATGACGCTAGATGGCGCTCTAATACAGTCTGCATACACTTTGTAGTGTACACACTTTATATATTAATGAAATATGATGCACTTTATATCAAGGACACACTGTGTGGGATCCTGTTCTTGCAAAGCAAAATAAATAAATTGGGAAACAAACAGCAAATAGTATATTTATTTTAGTGATTGTTAGTACAGTAAAATGGTAATGTGGTATCTGACACCACTGTCTTTAAAAAAATCCTACACTCTTTGAAGAAGATCTCAAATTATGGCTTTATACTAGGAACAATAACCGTAGTACACATTTTGTGGAGAAATATTATGATGGTCAATTGCTTTATGGTTTAGCAATGCATCTGTTTCTTGCTTTTTCAAGTGGTGAACATTATTAATAACAATAATATAAGGAATAATAAGCAATAGTAAATGTTTGGCAAAGCAAATAGCACATTTATCCAGTGGAATTATGACTCATCCAGTGGTCAAATTATGTTTTGTTTCTTTGATGAGGGTGTTTTCTTTGAGTCAATTTTATTTTTTTAATAAAGAGTGATACGTCACAGAATTATGATTTAGGAGGCTGGCATTTGTCATGCTACACTGCTAGTGGTTGTAAAAAAAAGTTTGTTTCTGGAAAAACAACTATTATCATTATGAAACAATGTTTATGTATAGTGAACTTCTGCATGATGCCATAATAAATAATGCAACTTGCAGTAAGTCATGCATTTGTTCTTAAAATGTATCATTTTGTATTTGTCAGTGTGAAATCAAATTGTGCATTTGTGATATTTTATGAGGTCAATCATTGTAGATATGTAAATATCATCAATAGGATTTGTATATCATTTTGTCTATTTTTGTCATGTAAATGTTTTGTCATGCCAGAGTTAAAATGCTGTTATTTGCCAAATTAACAAAAAACAATGGATCTTGTCACCAAATCATTAAGTGCTGGACATAGATGATTTTGTTTCATTAATTTGGCAGTGCTTTTAATAAGCTTTTCAAATATTGTAAATTATATGTGCACATAAAGAGGTTTTATTTTGTGAAGAAATCCTGTGCCTTTCCATGAGAGGAATATCATTAGACATGCATTATGTTTTTTTTTTTAACTTTGCACCAGCCTAAATAAAGACAATTTTCTTTGAAACAAGCAAAAACTAACTTGAAATATTTTTATTTATGTTCATGTTATAAATGCCATTACAAACATCTGATTCAATCATAATAACTGAATTCTTTGAATAATGAATTCCTAGTTATGACGCTAGATGGCGCTCTAATACAGTCTGCATACACTTTGTAGTGTACACACTTTATATATTAATGAAATATGATGCACTTTATATCAAGGACACACTGTGTGGGATCCTGTTCTTGCAAAGCAAAATAAATAAATTGGGAAACAAACAGCAAATAGTATATTTATTTTAGTGATTGTTAGTACAGTAAAATGGTAATGTGGTATCTGACACCATTGTCTTTAAAAAAAAATGACAAAAATGATCCTACACTCTTTGAAGAAGATCTCAAATTATGGCTTTATACTAGGAACAATAACGGTAGTACACATTTTGTGGAGAAATATTATGATGGTCAATTGCTTTATGGTTTAGCAATGCATCTGTTTTTCTTGCTTTTTCGAGTGGTGAACATTATTATTAACCATAATATAAGGAATAATAAGCAATAGTAAATGTTTGGCAAAGCAAATAGCACATTTATCCAGTGGAATTATGACTCATCCAGTGGTCAAATTATGTTTTGTTTCTTTGATGAGGGTGTTTTCTTTGAGTCAATTTTATTTTTTTAATAAAGAGTGATACGTCACAGAATTATGATTTAGGAGGCTGGCATTTGTCATGCTACACTGCTAGTGGTTGTAAAAATAAGTTGTTTCTGGAAAAACAACTATTATCATTATGAAACAATGTTTATGTATAGTGAACTTCTGCATGATGCCATAATAAATAATGCAACTTGCAGTAAGTCATGCATTTGTTCTTAAAATGTATCATTTTGTATTTGTCAGTGTGAAATCCAATATTATTTGAAGCTTCTTTAAAATAGTTCTGCAAAATTAAGCTAGAGTTGAAAATAAACTAGCTAAGCTTAGCTAAGGTCATGGGTGGAAATGTTTCTGAACATCAATCTTAATATTTCACAGACAAATTTTAGGATATTTGTATAACTGAGAGACTCTTAAAAAAAACTGTTTTGCAAAGAAGGAGTCAAATTGTGGAAGTCTTTTTCCAGACATGCTTTTCACACTAAATACAGACACACTCTCACTCTTCACACCTCAAGACATGCACACACAAACGCACATTAACCACAAACACCAGTAACAGACACATTCTCATTCAAAAGCTGTTTGTCTACCGATCAACATGTCTATCTGATCAAATCACATTTCTTTCTTGAACCAAAAATGAGGCCATTATCGAATGCAATACTGTAAAAAAACACCCACAAAATTAAATGTGTACTGTAATTCTGCAGATTTCATTGCCGAAGATTAAGTGTAATTTGAAAAAATCTGAAAAATGAGCTGAATTTGACATGAATGCACTGAGGCGAATAAGCTGCTAGAACATATAAAGTTGTTATTTAAATTGTGTCATCATTTATTCTTATGTCGTAAGACTTTCGAAAGACCCGTAAGACTTTTGTTACACAAATTAAGATCTTTTTAATTACATCTGACTGCTACACAACTACCACTTTGACCCTTCAAAAAGTTCATAAGTAGATCATTAAACTAATTGTTGTTTGATCAATAAAGTATAAGAATGAAAGCTTGATTCTTCTTTATTAACGTCCACTATAACAGAGTCATTCAGTTCCCGCTGCACATACATTCACGTTCTTTTTCACCCGTGCCTCTCGCGAGATTTACTCCTGGTACGGTAACACTTTAGGGTCAAAACAGTCCAACAGTACCACTATCTACATAGTGTAAATTGCAAACGCTAGAATTTGTAGCTCTAATGTCGTACAATGAATATGAGAAGTGCTGGATTGAGGAGAGTTACTAAAGATCCACAAGAGCCGCACAAATCTGACAGTAGTGCAGGTTATTGGCTGAAGTGTGGAGCTGATGAGCTCTGATTTCTGTTTTCTGTAGAGTTTCCGGTCTCTCTCTGCTCCTCCTGAATCTACAGATGTAAATGACAATCCCTTCAGTTCTCTATCCTCTTTTGATGGCGTGAGAGAATCTGTCCGTGCCTCGTCCCAAGATGGCCGCCACCGTTCCAGAGCCTCGTCCCAAGATGGCCGCCACCGTTCCAGAGCCTCGTCCCAAGATGGCCGCCACCGTTCCAGAGCCTCGTCCCAAGATGGCCGCCACCGTTCCAGAGCCTCGTCCCAAGATGGCCGCCACCGTTCCAGAGCCTCGTCCCAAGATGGCCGCCACCGTTCCAGAGCCTCGTCCCAAGATGGCCGCCACCGTTCCAGAGCCTCGTCCCAAGATGGCCGCCACCGTTCCAGAGCCTCGTCCCAAGATGGCCGCCACCGTTCCAGAGCCTCGTCCCAAGATGGCCGCCACCGTTCCAGAGCCTCGTCCCAAGATGGCCGCCACCGTTCCAGAGCCTCGTCCCAAGATGGCCGCCACCGTTCCAGAGCCTCGTCCCAAGATGGCCACCACCGTTCCAGAGCCTCGTCCCAGATGGCGCCACCGTTCCAGAGCCTTGTCCCAAGATGGCTACCGGCGTTCCAGAGTCTCGTCCCATCATGGCCGCCTTTCCAGAGTCTCGTCCCGTCATGGTCGCCGTTCCAGAGACTCGTCCAAGATGGCCGCCACTGTTCCAGAGACTCATCCAAGATGGCCGCCACCGTTCCAGAGCATAGTCCACAGTAACACTGAATTCTAATTGAATTGATTTGAATTTTCACACTATAAATTGACATTTCTCGTTTTACCTTTGGACAGCAGCATTGTTATGCAACTGAAAAAAAGTTGGTTAGCAGCATTGCTACTTTTAGTTTCTCCTCAAAACTGATGAAATATTAACAAACATAAATCATATTTGTAAATCATTGCATTTATTCTTAAAATGACCCAGACATTAACAGAAAAAAAACTGGATTTGAGCTTTATATAATCAAGAATAGCTCTTCTTACAAGGAAGTGTTGTTAAAGCTGGAAATAACTACTGAAACAAACAATCACTGCATGAGTATATAAGATCATGATGCATTTGAGCACAAATAGTGATGTTTTCATATTCCACAGTAATTATTTTTTTTTTTTTTGAGACCTTTTTTGTCAAACACAAGCATTGATGAGTTCAGCTTGTTTTAAAGCAGGAGTCAAATGTTTTTCATGTGAGCAGGAATTGAAAAATTCTTTCACCCACACGCTATTGACACTATTCACACCAGACACACGCTCCGACATCAAACACACACAGCTCAGGCACAACAGATCAAACCATATTTGTGTACAGAGATAATTGAGACCACAGCAGAGTCTCCAATCCTTTTGGTAAGTGATTTGCATATACGTTTTGCACTTTTTTTCATGAGATTTACATGCATGGTGATTCAAGAATTTAAGAGTCAAAAATATCATTGCTCCAATGGGTCATAAGGGGTAGATCAGAGGTCTTCAACCCTGCTCCTGGAGGACCACTGTCCTGGAGAGTTTAGTTCCAACCCTGCTTCAACACACATACCTGTAGTTTTCAATAAGCTGAAGGACTTGATTAGCTTGATCAGGTGCGTTTAATAGGGTTGAAGCTTATGCTGCATTCATGCCATGGTTGTCACAGGTCACACAGTTGGGTCTTGTACTTAGAAAAACACCTTTTTTGTTCATCTTATTGTGAGAGGTGCATAATCCACATGATCCTCCTCTTCAACTTTCTGTAAAAAAAGAAAAAAAGAAAAAAACACTTAAAGCCACACTAAGTAGAAATTGTGTTTTTGTCAAACTTAGAATACTTGCACTGTCATAAATATATTATATTATAACGTTTTTACATGATTGCAGCTAAATCACAAGTAAATAGTCTATTTTTTTTTTTTAATAGTAATTTAATTTGTGTTGTTTTTATTGGAATGTAAACATTACAAAATGCCAGATAACATCAATTAAGTTAAATGTACGTCGCATTATTTCATAACATTGGCCGTTATGATGTCATTAGACATGATTATTGCAATTTATCAAAATAGTTTGCAAATTGTGCTCGTTTACACTATTTACAACCTCTACGTTAGGCTTATTTATGATAATTATGTGAGATATTGAAAACTGTTCACATGATAAACGCAGGAATCAATCAACAGCGTCGTCTGATATCCCTCAGGACTACGTGATAAATACAGTTACTACCCGAACCCCGAAGTTACATAGTGCCAGTAAAAGCGATACAGACCCTGTCAGGCTATGGCAGACGTGTCATTCAACCTATTGTAAGTCGATGTACCATCACAAGAATCTTGGAAATATATTATGAAGGTTGAAAAGTTACATAGTGTTGCTTTAACACAAGGTAAAAATAATAATACATAGCATGTTCTTCTAATAACATTTATCAGCACCGTTGTGTGAAGAAAATGTCCTTCCTGTGATCTGATCCAAACAACACAATAGGGACACTTGTTATCTTTTGTCATCACATATTACATTTTTAGCAAGTAATTAGTCATTTAAACTGAATGTATTTTTTTAGTAACTGAGAAACACTTAAAGACTGCAGGACCTTTAAACTTTATCTACAAAATATCTCTAATGTGTAGATGTGTATTCTGTTGTTTGTATCTCACCACAGATTACATTTTAGCAAGTAATTAGTCAGTGCTGTTGTGTGTGTGTGTGTGTGTGTGTGTGTGTGTGTGTGTGTGTGTGTGTGTGTGTGTGTGTGTGTGAGATGGACATGGAGCATTAAACATGTAAAATCTACTTCTGCCTTTGCCGGGACGATACAAACACACACAACATAAATGAATAATAAATTGTCCTACTGATTTCTGTGTGTTTCTTTTGTGAACACATATCTGCGTAGGTGATCTCATCTTCTGCACGAGTCTCATCTGTTTCTACAATAACAATAATAGATCCATTAAAACAGTTTCTTTACCCAGGTGGGATGTTTAAAAAAAATAAAGTCATTTTCATTCTTTGTATGGTGAAATTTAATCACTGAAGCTTAACAAGTCAACTTTCATAGAGACTTTAATTTGAGCATTAGCTGCAACTTTACAATGTAAAATGAAAAGGAACTAGATTAGACAAAACTAGACAAAATTATGAGAATAGTTATGATTCAATTATAAAATGATGATGCTATTTTCAAAGTATTATTACTTTTTCCTTGTTTTTTGCAGATGCAGAAGATCACGACTACAGCAACAATCATCAGAGATCCAGCAGAGATCAACACTATCAGAGACACTGAGACTGGAGGAACTGAAGGAGAGAGTGTGTCTGGTGCTGTAATAATAAAGAAAGAAGTGAACGCATCAGTCTGATCTACAACAGAAGCCAGAGATCAGGTCAGTAAATACACACATATATCATCAGTGCTGTGGTACCTGCACATGTGTGACAGAGTGTGTTGATGTCCAGATGTGTGGTCTGGTTGCTGATGGGATTGTTCAGCACACAGCTGTAGGTGTTTTTATCCTGATATTCCACCTCCAGAGGTAGAGAGAGACTGATGCTGAGATCACACACACTGATGCTGGACAATACACTGATTCCTTTGTACCAGGAGAGAGTCGCATCACACACATTCAACACTGATGAACACACCAATGAACAATTTGATGATGATGATGAAGAACAGTTTCTACTAATGACAGGAACAGGCAGACGAGCTGGAAAAGAAATAAATTTGAATAGGTCAGAAAGTGTTTACTGAAGTGTCAGTCGGTCAGTGAGTGTCTCATATGATCTTCATTCCTCTGCATATATTTGTAAAAGGTTATTATTTACAAATATGGAATATCATTGAGCAATATATGCTTAATTGAAATTATTAAGTAATTTTTATAATTAAGATATTTAAAGCTAAAACAGGTGAAACAAACATTAAACTCACAATAGACAGTGAGACTGAAAATCTTTCTCACACTGTTGATCTGCAGTTGATAAACTCCAGTATGTTCAGTTGTGGTGTTTGTGATGGTCAGAGATCCAGTTTGATGATTCACCTTCAGTCTGTCTCTGAATCTCTCATCAAGGTCATTATTTGCTGAGAAGATTCTAGCACCTTTTCTGATTTCAACTATAATAAAATTTTCTCTAAAGCTCCACAGTATCTCATTGTCTAGATGTATTTCAGTAAGATCAGTGTTTAGAGTGACAGAATCTCCCTCCATCACTGACACTGAATCACCAAACACACCTGATGAACATGAGGTTTACACAGATTAAATAGAATTGAAGAACAGCAGCAGAAACAAAGTACAAGTTTAAATATGCAGGATATATATTCAAAACATTTGTATTTCTGAATTTCCACAACGTTTGTAGTTGTTATAATTACTGTAGAAGTATTTAAAAATGATTTAAATCATGTTTTAGAAATTGCTTGGGGAAAACTTGCATTTGTAATCATTGAAATTAAGATTTCTAAAAAAATAGATATTTGAACACAGACGGAAACAATCTAATTTGAACCGCAGCAGTTCAATGACACAAATATATCTATAACTTACTGATCAGGCTCCACCAGCACAAACAGAACAAAAGAAACACCTGAAACATTTTCAGCTGTTCAGTGAAACTTCTGATCTAATAAAACTACAACTGAACAAAGGAAACACAACAGAAGTAATGTGGTTTGTGAATCCTCCCCCAACAGCGTCTGACCCATAATGCACACGCTCATGCACATGTAGTTATATGCAATATAAGAATGTTCTTCTGTAAGACTATCTTAATGGCGGTCAACACTTTATTTTTTATCATTTAACATTGATGGTTGTTAAAAGCTAGTTGCCTGACTGTGTTAAATAGCTAAAAGTTGAGGAATATTGTAAAAAAAAATTTTTTGATAAACTGCATTTCATGGTAAAATGGAGCCTAACTCTTAAAAACTCCTTTCAAAAGATTGTGTGTAAATATTCAGTTCTCAATTTTAGTTTATGGAAAAAATACAAAGTTAAAACCATGATCTTATGGAACCAGTTTACTGGAGTTATTCTACTGAGTCAAAATGAAACCTGATGTGGCATTTTTTTTTTTTTTTTTTTTTTTTTTTATTTTTTTTTCCTTTGGGGGGGGTGTCGGCGCTTTCTCCGTCCATGCAATAAAT
Organism: Leuciscus waleckii; assembly: GCA_900092035.1. Lineage (NCBI taxonomy): Eukaryota > Metazoa > Chordata > Actinopteri > Cypriniformes > Leuciscidae > Leuciscus > Leuciscus waleckii. Next base: position 235,606 of record FLSR01004873.1, read on the forward strand.
GCACATCCTTTAGATTGAGCGCGGATTTTCTAGCGCATTTAACTTACTTGAACTTCATAGGCAATATATCTATGGTTTAACCCATTTGAGAGGCGGCCAAAATCAGAATTTAAAATGGACTGAATAAGCTCTCTACGAACTTGACGAGGATGCCGCGCTGACGGACCATAGACTGTAAAAAAAGAGTGACTGACATGTATGCACATAAATCACTGTCACACACTGCATAATACATTTTCAACTAGCAGAATACAACATCATGAACTGTCACTGTGCAGTCGCAGACTTGGTACTGTCAGTAGCATAAGCTAACTCGATCATGTCGAGCTAGGTGGGCGTGATTTCAGATAGCCAGGCTCCTCAGCCTCTTTGCCCATTTTCTGTTATCCGGGAGTGACGCAAGGCCAAGATGACGACGGCCGGCTCCGCCCACTTTAGGCTTCAAAAATGCTCTTCAGAAACCTACGGGTGACGTCACGGACAGTACGTCCATATTTTTTTACAGTCTATGGTTGGCATGCTGACGCTAATTATTTGGTTCGTGAACAAACATGTTTTTGGATCTAAGAATCGATTCACTGATTCACTTGCATGTACTAACTCATATGTTTGCTCACTGAAATCACTGCAATATGAAGATAATGAATTGGCGAAATAATTGTGCAAGTGTAAAATTAACTGATGACCATGTACAAATAAAATGATGTTATTAAAATTAGTTTAAACAAATAAAAATAGGCCTAAACCAAAACTAATTTGCTGCCATAAAATTTTTTTTTAAAAATTGATGCAGATCGCTGAATTAAAATGATTTTAATAATTAAAAAAAAAATTGCGATACCATATAGGTCTGGGGGTGTCACTAGACCCTTTTTGAAATACACACTGTGCCCCAGTAAAATATTGCTGATAAATCCTTCTCTGATGTTGGAGATTACGTTCAACCTGAGAATATATATTTTTTATGATCATGTCCTTTGTTTTCTATCAGCGGTTTAGAATCAGAACTAGCAATGCCAGAATAGTGAATAATCACTATTGATCTAATTAAACAGTTTTAGAAAATGGTCTGAAATTGTTCGTGATTCAGTTTGATTCATTCAAACAGTTCACTCAATCTCTGATTTGTTTTCAGAGGTTTCTCACACCGAAATATTGGGAAATATAGCTAAAATAAAAAAAAATTAAAAAAGAGCCCTGGATGAGTTCCATGTTTGCTTATAATCCAGGAAACAAACATGCAAATGTTTTCTTTGCCAATGATGAAAAAAAATTTTTTTTGCCAATGATGAAGCATGTGTGCAGCTTAAACCCCGCCCCTGATGATGACATAATTTAATGCCATTCTAATAATTCATATCCTCAAACTTTGCTACACAATATACTTATATTTTTACATACATGTTTTTAATTGTCCACAATGCACAATTAGCTTTTTCATTGCTTTTATTAATTTGAGGAGTGTTTGAGAGAAGATATGGAAAAGACATTAAAGTTGAGCATAGATCCGATTTCAGAATAACAGTTTTGTAATATCGGAAAGATGTTGTAAATGTAGTTCAATCATAACTGTGGAGCAGTATGACGGTCTCACAGGTCCTTAACACAGATATAGGGCATTGAGCTTGAACAACGCCTGTCGTTCCAGCAACGGTTAGCTGTAAGGTGGAATAATGGAATCAGTTATTCTGATCATTAAAGTGTCGTTAGAATCAAAATAAAATGGAATATTTAACTTAAGGCACTTTGTGAAATCCAAATGGAGTCATTTCATGTTACTGTATGATGTGAAATTGTAGGATTGTAAATTTTAACTGAAAGTATATATAAAAAAGAAAAAAAACAGACTGCATTCTTACAGGAATAGTTGATCTCCAAACAGTTCTCGGGAACATGTAAATTGTTAGGTTCTCCAGAGCACCAGTGGGTATACAAAAACACAGTTCCGTCACTCCACAACCAGTGTCCATCCTAAAGAGTGAAGAGAGTGAATACAAAGAGTGCACTACTGTTGTCAGACTTTAGACTTTTTCTACCCAAATCCTGGGTTAAGCTTTTAGGTATTTTTGGGGGGTTATTTTATCAGTATTTGGGTAGTTTTCTTGTGTTACCCAGAGCTTGGGGTCAGTGTGTTATTTATCGTAGGCTTTTGCCACAGGTCACTTCAGGAGAGAGCACAGCACTGTCAAAAGGTGTAGGCCTATGTCTTCTGTAAAATACAGGTTTGTGTACATTTTATTTTATCTATACATTTGTTATTGTGCTGTATATCGTTTCATTTTATGCAAAGCAACACAGGGGCAAATACAGGGGCGCGATGTGAGTCAACAATTCTACACAAGTGTCACATGACTCACGTCGGTCTTTTCGCCTGATGGAAACGCCGGATGCCTTGCATAAAATTTTATTCAAAAATACATGTATGCAGAACATAAATACGTATGGTGTTAAAATATGTTCTCAGAACTGTGCACTGATTGTTTATGGACAGGTTATTGAGTCATTCATATTTCGGCTATGAGAGAAATGCAGGGCGGCGGTCTGAAGTAAGAGGTCCCCCTGCTGAACACGACCCAAGTGCCGGCACAAGATCCATCGCCGTTACGGTGAAAACTGGACAACAGAGACTGCTCGATTACACTTGAATTACTTATAAAATGTTTAATTTTTACTTCTAATATTTCTTAAACAAGCTTAAATGTTGGCAATATGTATTAAAAATTATGTAAAAGAAAATAATCAACTCTTATGGGTTAAGCAACCCATTATGCTGGGTTAAATAAACAACCAAATTTGCTGTAAAATAAACCCAGCGTGAGTTCTGCCCTATATTTACCCAGCCCGTGGGTTGTTTTTAACCCAGTGTTTTTAGAGTGTAGGACAGACAATTGAACTTACTTGTACACCATCATGAGCACCAATCCAAGAACGTGTGGAAGGAGAAGGCAACAGACTCAGCAGGAAATTATTTTCCTGTTTATTATGCACAGATGCGAGATTCGCACCAATACTTTGACATTTTTTCTAAAAAGACAGATTTTTTTTTTAGCATAAAGCAAGTGGCAACATTTTAGCATTTGCAAATAAAGTCTGCTCTAATTGATTATTTGCTCAGTACCAGTTTTCTGTACTATTTATTTGCAGACAATAACGTTTTAATATAAAAAAATAACATTCCCACTTATAGTAGGTGTCTTTAACTAATATCACTGAATAAAATTACTTGTAGGATTTACTTTTTAAAATCCTCATAAAAATTTGAGCTAAAACACATTTTAAGTAAATTTTACTGCTACTGCTCTGTACAATACCTGTTATTATCAAGTAAAATCTACTTACTATTGAACTTAACATTCATTTGACATTTAATTGACACTTAACATTTAAGTAATTAAGTAAATAGTACTTAATTATATTTAATTCATTTACTTTAGTTTAGTACAGATTTATAAAAGTTGAGTAGGTTTTACTTCATTTTATATCGTTGATATTTACAGTTTAATTTTTACAAGCTGGAATTGACTACTAATATAGAATTTACTTTGTTTTGTAAATTCTTGCCTGAACTAACTTTTCCATGTTGAAATTACATTTGTTTTTTTCTTTAGCATTTACTTCACCACATAATCATTTCTATCATTTTAAATTAATCATTTGACAATGAACTTATTGTGACATACATGTCTTTACATCTGTCTTTTAGATGTAGTTAAAGACACCTAATATAAAGTGTGACCAAATAATCTTGTTGTAACACATTACCTCTGCTGTGATCCAGTTAGTCGGATGAGAAAAGTACTTATATTTTCGGAGTTCAAAATGTATCCATCCATCATGGCTTTTTTTGGCAAAACCAACTGCATCCAGTCCATTAACATTTCTTGTAGCATTCACTACAAATAATGTTTTTATTTTTTATTTATGTAGCTTATTTTATGTTTGTGTGATTATGCGCTGAAAATATGTGTACTTAATACACTGTTAACCCCTTATTAATCATGCAAATATTAGTCAATGGAATATTGTACATTTCCAAAATGTTTGGGTTTTTACAAAATAAATGTCTTGGTTACCTTCTGTATTCCCCATGGAGAAATGGTGAAAAGAAGCAGACAACTTTTCAGCATTGCCATGATGAACCTGAAATGAATCAGCAGGAAAAGTTAAATGTCTGCATGCACTCATATGCTGCACACGGCCATTCTCAACGCATTTAAACTCAAAGCACAAAAATATTCAGGTAGAACATTTATTCAGAGGGTTTCTGTTCCAAAAACTCTCCTTGGTTTTCAAATTGTTCCCTTTAGCAGATCTTGTGAAGAGCCAGAGCCTGTGCAATACAGTTATCATATCTACTGAATGAAGAGGGGTCATATTAATACACGTATCAGGAAGTAACAACCGGGTGTCCTATGGGCAAAGATCAAACGTTATTTATGGCATATAAAGAATTATAGTAGTAATTAAGAGAGGTCAATGTCCATGTGTCTTGAGTTCCTGTTTGTGTGCGAGTGTACCAGGGTTCAAGGTTCTTCACTGAAGAAAAAATAAATGAAAAAAGTTAAATTTGCTTATTTTTTTCTTTTGCAAGTTTTTGCATTCATATATTTTTAAGTAAATGTCACATATACGGAATTAACTAAGTTAGGTAAAATGAAAAAGCATAAGGAAATTTTACTTGACCAGTTAGAGTTTGTGGAGTAAGTTCTACTTACTCATTTGAAGTTTACTACGCAATACTGTTTCAAGTACTGTACATTTCACTCATTCTTTGTTTGTAAATTTTACTCAATGTACCCTGAAAAAAATAACTTGTATGATTTACCTGATAAAATCCTCGTAACAATGTATACATTTTAAGTATATTTTCCTGCTTCTCTGTACAACTTACCTGTTATTATCAAGAACAATTGAACTTAAGAAATTGAACTTAAAACATTTGATGTTTAATTGACACTTAACATGTAATTGTAGTAATTAAGTAAATATTACTTAATTATATTAAATGTATTTAATTTCACATACATAATTAAGTAACATCTACTTAACTAAGTTAAGTAAATTTAACAAAATTAACTTTTTACTCAAACAATATAACACTGAATTAAACCACACTTTAAACTGTAGGCCTATACTTTACTTAGAAACATATAAGTAAATAAAACAATAGATATTGTATAGATTCCATACTGTATCTATATAATAGAAGTAACATGGCTCCTCAATACTTGGTACACAACACACAATGACGGTAACATCCATAGATCGTTTTTGAGTATAAATGTGCCATTTTG
>FLSR01004873.1:247884-343156 GCA_900092035.1 Leuciscus waleckii
GGGGCTAAAAAAAACTTTTTTGTTTATTTTTTCATCCAAAAAATGAGCAAACGCCATGCTTCGTTTGCTCGTTTTGAAGCCATGATGTCTCTCGAGGGAAAAACAATATCGCGCTGGATCTAGATAACACAGTGTAAATTATCTTTAATAAAATCACTACTTACCGCTTGCGGGAATATAACGTTAGTTGAAATTGCCCCTTCGTCCGTTTGAGACGCCGAGGGAAGCCTGGCTGCTTGATATTGTTCCAGGTTAGAAAAACAGTCCGTGTTGAAATGGGCAGAGCAAACTCTATCTATCTATCTATTAAACTGTAGCGGTATCCGATTATAGATAGATTATATATAGATCTGCCATTTTCCCTATGATCCTCCTCCTGCTTGTTTCTTCACCTGCAGAACTTCTGATGATTCGGCTGCGCAGTTTCGCCTGGGCTTTAACATGGGCTGACATATGCAAATTTTTGGAGGCGTACATATTAATGATCCCGACTGTTGCGTCACATTTGGTGTTATGTGGAGATTCGCCTGTTTTTCGGGGGTGTTTTTCAAAAACGAGATTTAAATAAGAAAGAGAAAACTATGGTGTTTGAGACTCACTTTATGTCATGTCCATGTACTGAACTCTTGTTATTTAACTATGCCAAGATAAATTCAATTTCACATTCTAGGGCACCTTTAAATGTATAGCTCAGTTGTTTAATGAGGTAGCAACATATGATAGATAGGACAGAACAAGAACGGCTATTAATAATCTTTCATTGTGTCACTGTATTATGATATGAAAGGCTCCAATACAGTGCGGCACAAAGCGCTTATGCGCATCCCGACGCAGATGATGCACTTGAAGCAACACGAGTCACAGCGTAAATTTCAGTTACTGTGCGCGTGAAGAACAAATAGTGCTCTGACTTAACTCCAGTGTTGTGATCTACACCCGGTAGAAAGTAACATAATTAAGGTACAGCAATAAAGTCCAGCAAGATAAAGTTGTTTTATGTGAAACCATAGACCTTTATCTACAGATCAAGTATAATAGTAACATTGAATCATCATCTTGAAGAGAGTTTCATCGTGTTAACTGTCGTAACCGAATGCGACGCGCTGTTTGAATGCTGAATGAGGAATGATTGACAGCCGCAGCTGAGGGAAACGTTTACGTGAGCTTGAATTTAACGATTTAAATATTACTTTCTATCTCACATTATACTATATAATGGCTTCAGAACAGTTATAATATTGTGCACGAAAACTCATGGTGCTTTATAATGTTTGTGTGCCTTTTCTGGGGCTTAACAATAACACTGAATAGTATACGCACAATATCGGATTTGGATCGGCCTCATCTGACCGATACCCGATCCGGCAAAAATGGCCGAGTATCGGATCGGTGCATCCCTAGTTCCCGGTTCCGGCTGACCTAATCTATGCAGCCTAACATTGAATTATAGAAGTCTATAATGTATTATGTGAATGCTAGGTCAAAGAGATGTGTCTTTAATCTAGCTTTGAACTGACAGAGTGTGTCTGCTTCCCGGACAATGGTAGAAAGACTGTTCCAAAGTTTTGGTGCTAAATAGGAAAAGGATCTACCGCCAGCGGTCGATTTTGATATTCTAGGTATTATCAACTGGCCGGGAATTTTGAGATCGCAATAGACGTGAAGGACTATAATGCGTTAAGAGCTCACTCAAGTACTGCGGAGCTAAAACATTTAGAGCTTTGTAAGTAATCAGCAATATTTTAAAATGTATGCGATGTTTAATAGGGAGCCAGTGCAGTGTTGACAGAACAAGGCTAATATGGTCATACTTCCTGGTTCTGGTAAGAACTCGAGCTGCTGCGTTTTGACCAGCTGAGTTTGTTTATTAAGCATGCAGGGCAACCACCCAGTACAGCATTACAATAATCTAGCCTTGATGTCATGAACGCATGAACTAATTGTTCAGCATTTGTCAATGAGTGAATATGGAGTAATTTAGATATATTTTTAAGATGGAAAAATGCGGTTTGACAGATACTAGACATGTGACTTTCAAATGAAAGATTGGTATCAAAGAGCACACCCAGGTTCCTAACCGACGACGAAGACTTAACAGAGCAGCCATCAAGTGTTAGACAGTATTCTAGGTTATTACGTGAGGAAGTTTTTTGTCCAATAATTAGAATCTCTGTTTTTTTCAGAATTTAGTAGGAAATTACTAGTCATCCAATTTTTTATATCAGCTATGCATTCCGTTAATTTTGTGAATTGGTAAGTTTCGTTAGGTTTTGAAGAAATATACAGCTGAGTATCATCAGCATAACAGTGGAAGCCAATTCCATGTTTCCTAATGATATCTCCACAATGTTGTGGTCAATGGTGTCAAATGCAGCACTAAGATCAAGTAACACTAATAGAGAGATACAACCACGATCGGATGATAAGAGCAAATCATTTGTGACTCTAACGAGAGCAGTCTCAGTACTATGGTATGGTCTAAATCCGGGCTGAAAATCCTCGCAGATATCATTTCTTTCAAGAAAGGAACACAGTTGTAAGGATATAGTCTAGGTCCTGGGTAAGATTTGTATGCACTTCATTTAGCGGAGAACATCTCAACTGTTATAGACTAATATGACCCCATCGAACAACGTCAGATGTGTGCCAAAATCTCTACCCGGGACGAAAGTCCTGAAAATGACCACAATAGGTGACACCATTATCACACTACAGGTGAACGGGACTTTTTTTCCCCTTTATAGATATCCTCATACATTTCTACCAGTTTAATCTTCATATTAAGAAAAACACTTTTTGTATTACACTTTGTCTTAAAAATAAAATAAAATATGCAAATTAGGCAATCTCTCATTAAATATGCGTATATATATCCCTTTGAAAAGCTAGAGATTCTCTGAGGTGATCACAATGTTCACAATGACCATGATTATAAGGTCATAGAAGAGTGTAAGCATTCTGATTTGATATAAAGAAAATGGCTAAAAAACAGTCAGCCTATTACATACAACTAGCAACATACAGGACTTGCCTGTTATTTATTAACCTAAACTTTAAAAGCTTACATTTTCTCCCTCTTCTAAATATTGCAGTCATCACCTCCAACTGTTTTTTTTTGTTGTTTTTTTTAACAAATGTTTACTTGGCAGCCATGGTAACCTGAGGTCATAGCAGAGAACATGGCTGTCAAGCAAGATGACTTGTGAGATCAAGAAAAGTAAGGAAATCTACTCTTTCTGTCATTCTTTGTGTTGGCGTGTACACTTATTAGGTGTCATTATCATATGAGTTGTAATTTTGTGCATTTAAATAATTAATGAATTTGTATCAGTTTTAGATTTAACTACAGTTTGTTAAGTAGCTAGCTTTTAGTGTTTTTGTTTAGTTTTTTTTGCAAAATGGGGAAAATGTCATCACCAGTACATCACAACTTGAGACTGATCACATGTCTCAGACAAGTTGATGTCATGAAGTTATTCCTCACAAAGAACAGATACGTTGGTACATACCAATTACTCATATTTAAAACCTTATTTTACAAAAAGTCCAAAAGATCTGGAGAGAGTGAAAGAACAACTTATCCATCCAGTGTCACATACTGTAGATAATACTTCATTGGACTGGGCTAAAGTGAGATAACATGGTAAGATAAGCTTTAATTAATTAATTTAAATGTATCTGTGGATTATGAATAATCACACCAAATCCTGCTACAGAACATTTCAAAGGGATATGGCTAAGGCTGACCGCACAACCCAACCATTAGAACAATCTGAGCCATCTCAGCAGAGACCTTTTAATGATCCAACTGAGTGACGAAGCGGGAGATTTAAGACCAGTGCAACTAAAAATGTATGTGTCTTTTGTGGTTCAGATTGCAAAACAGTTAAACGAAGAAAATCACAAATTGTTGAGAATCTGTGAAAAACCGATGGCCCAGAAACTACTAAATGCGGCCATGTTGTTCAAGGACCATGTGTATACTCAAACAGTGGTAATGTACGAGGTAGATGATGTTTTTGCGGGTGATATCCAATATCATGACCCTTGTCGTAAAGACTATTTCAATAAGTATAATGCAAAAATTGAGGACATACTGAAAAACCTTGAAAAGGAGGATTCAATAACAGCTGAAGACAACTCCTTGAAGGCTAGATTTTTAGCTCTTGGGCTTGATTTGAGCAAAACAGCATACAGTCTGACTTCCATCAGAGACAGACTCAATGAAGGTTCAACTCAAGTAGTGTCAAACCGAGTTGCAAAGCAGCTAATCATCGAGCTGTATGGAGACACTGTCTGCTTTACATACCCAAGTAACAAACGAACATCTCAGATGGTACTTTCCACCAACAGTTCTCCAGAGGTCTTGGTAGAGTCCCTGAGAGTTTCACCTGTCAGACAGGTGGCAACTTAGCTGGCACAGGTGTTGAGGGAATACAGCTTTGGACTACAGAAGAGCTTCTGTGAACCGCAAGACCTCCAACTGTCCAATGACATATTTATTAAGAACCGACCACAAAGATGGCAGGAGTTTTTCTCATATGTTTAAGGGGAAAACAACCTCTCAGCTGAAGACTGATGTAGTCTTTCAAATTGTGCATAACATCATTACCGATGGCAAGGAACCAACACCTTTCCATGTAATGGTGGCTCAAGGAGTGTACAGTCTGACACGATCAAAAGAGCTGGTGACTGCTCTTAACCATCACAGAATATGTGTCAGCTACAACACAGTCAAGAGGATTGATGTGGACCTCGCTGAACGCATCATCACTACAGCAGGTAACAACAGAGTACCTCTCCCTGCTGTCCTAGAAGCAACAAGTCAATTAAATGGGGCTTTGGATAACTTTGACCGCATTGAAAGCACCCTGGCAGGAACAGGCTCCACACATGATATCCTTGTAATCTTCAAAATGTTTCATCAATGTAGAGAAACCATCAGCGGAAAGTGAGATCTCTACAAGGTCCGTTGACACTCAGAGCCGGACCACAGTAAAGCTTAGGTCTAAAGTCCTTTGCCAAAAGATTATCAGGATGGGGCCAGTAAAAGAGCACGGGGGAGATACACACTGACTATAAGGTATCAGAGACTGTCTCCAATTCTACTACATTGGACCTGATAGCTCCAGCAACAGTTGTTGATCAACAACAATCAGAACTCTCTACCTCAGCAAAGAACCTACTCCAAACACAAAGGGCTCCACTGTTACAGCATCAGAAGTCTTAGATATGTTGAGAGACCCCTCTCCCACAACAACTGACAGCTATGCCAAAGCAACTGAGTCCACCAAGTTAATAAATTCAGGCTATTTTCTGTGGATGGTCAATCGCTTCTCCCAAAAAGTGACACATGAGAGTGACAGTGTCCCAGGATTTACAGCTGTGAGAAGTGCAACTGTGGATGCCAACTTTCATCCTACCACCAAAATTCTTACCCCCATCCTTCCTTATCCCACAACAACATTTGATGCAATCTTCACCAGAATGATTAACTTTCAGGATGTGCTGAAACAGAAGGGAGATGCCTATGGTGTATACGAAGGTGTATACCGTATTGCCAAGGAAATCCAACTCATGAAACCAGACCAGTTTAACAATATATTCCTAGGTCTAGGCGGGTTTCATATGGAGAAAATTGTGTTGGCCTTTCTTTGTACATACCTGGAATCCTCTGGAATTTTTGATGTTCTAGTTGAAACAGAGTGCTACGGTACTGATGTCATTAAGACCGTGATCTCTGGTTCTCACTATGCTAGGGCCCGCACTGCCCATTCAATGATACACGAGGTCCTCACATCTATGATGTTGGAAGCATTCCTCACCAAATACCCTGAGAGAAAAACAGAGCTAGAGGCACTGCAGGTCAACTGGCAGTCCAAAGAGCCAACACATGAAGAATGGAACAACAAAAAGGAGCTTTCTGACACCATCATGCAGCTTTTAAGTCTACCTTAAGGAACGGGCATTGCAGTCTCAGTCCTTTAATTACTGGAACACATCTGAACTGTTCCCAATATTGAGGGATCTGACCAATTCTCTGTGCTCTGGAGACTGGATTCTCTACCTCAGTGCAATGGAGAGGGCAACTTCACTGTTCTTTTTTGGGAGAACAAACTACTGTCGATGGACACCATTATTCCTGCAGGACTGCTATCAACTGAAGAAGTTCCCACTCCTCTACGACTCGTACATAAATGGTGGATTTGTTGTGAACACCACCAAGAAAGGTAGTGGAGTGCCATTTGATCAGGCTCTAGAGCAGTGTTACAACTGGCCTGTCAAAGTGAGTGGAGGGATAATTGGGGTCACCAGGAAAAAGGAAGCAGTAGCTCTTTGGGGAATCATCAAGCATAAAAAACACCAGTATGTTGATCTACTTGAGATGAGGGATGATGTTGGAGGAGAACTCTCACTTCATCATGACTTCAACCCGAGCACTACAACTAAAATAGTAAAGATGGTGCAAGACAGAGGAATATCTCCTGAAGGTATGCAGTCCTCTACGAGACCAAGTAACGCTTAAGAATGTTCTCACTGGAGAAATTGTGACCAACGTAAATGTAGACAAGTTGTTGTGCTGTATCACAGAGGGCTGCCTGTGCTAAATTTATCGATGATCGACTCAGAAATAGGCATGTGCCGGTATAAAATTTTCATGCTGCGATTAATTGATTGAGCTTTTATCACGGTATACGGTATTGTCACGATATTTTAATTGATCAAGAGAAACGGATGGATTGGGGGGGGATGTAAAAAAAATAACTTGCATCACAATAGGTGTAATTGTGATTGTAGAAAAACAACAACTTGCATCACAATAGGTGTAATTGTGATTGTCAAAACATTTGGTAACCAGGGCTCGAGACTAACGGCGTCCTATCGTCCTGGGGACAATAGAAAATGTGTTTAGGACGAACAGAAATATTCTCCAGGACGCCTTCAGGACGAAAGACATTTTTGTATACATGTTCATTTATTATAGCCTATTAGGTAACTTACTTAGAAAATGCCAAAATTAACCGATCAAGCGCTGACTACAACTGAGCGCGTCTTCTCATGCTGTTACTATAGTTACTATCACTGGCCGACTACTCACCCGGAGACTTGTTTCGCGGTACATCTATCACATGGCTTATTTTCACAGACAAAAACCATGACGAAAATCTATTGACATTTTCGTCAACGAATAAAAACTAGACAAAAATGTTAGATAGTGACGATTTGGGAAGCGATCCAGTCAGAACTGATGTCCTGCGTTTGATGCGCACATTTGTACTGTAACTCGCTGATCTACCCAGCGGCACACGGGTTGACATGCGCTGAATCCTGCATGTCTCATAAAACGTTAAAAAACTTAAACGTCTGGGAGAATGAGTAGAGCAGACATATAGACCTGAATAAGAGTGACGACGCAAAAAAAGAGCTCTATTCGGTACGGTTTTCTGTGCGCACACACCCGACCCGAAGCGTGCAGCCATGCATATAGACACCTATACAGCTCGCGAGTACTGAATTGAGCTCTCTAGTATTCACGTAAACTATGTTAGTTATGTCTTAACCCCTTAACCCCGAAGTGGTTTACCCCGGCGGGACACACCCCCGCGAAAAAAATTCATAATCAATTTACTAAGCAACCACTGAATGGAACAATAAAAAATAGGTATCATTTTAAAGCTTAGAATCTCAGCTTTTTAATGCATCTAATCACTTTGATCAACTCCTAACGAGTGCTGAGTTATTCCTCTAAAAACGAGTGTACACCCCGTAGGCGCCACCTAGCTGCGAAATTAATAATCATAATATTTTTCAAAAATATGACCTTGATCAACTTAAAATAGATGTCATTTGAAAGCTTAGAGTCTGAAATTTTCAATGAATGTAGCCAATTTGATAAACTCCTAAGTAGTGCTGAGTTATTTGCTGATAAATAGAAAGAAAAAAAATCATAATTTTTTAACTTTTTTTTTGTACTACATACTGCAATATGTCAAAAACATCATCAGCTCAGATAGTCTGTGTCATATGTCATTTGAAAGGTCTCAATGAGTAGAATACAACAAGCATAATTGTTTCAGGCTTTTTACTAAACTTAAGCAAGGTTTTTGTAAAATAAGCCCCTCAAGAGACCCATGGGTAAACCATATGGATTCTGAATTTTAGACACATTTCTGATTGTAACTTCATGAAACATGCTCCGATTGTGGAAAATGACACATCATTATTTACAGCAGATGCTTACAATTAAAATGAGTCCAAACTCAACATAATCCATCACTCAGAACTAAACATATTCCTCATTGAGTTCTAATACACAAAAAATCCACAGACTCACGTAGCCTAGCAAGGTAGCTTAGACTTGGCCTTTTTACTCGTATCTTCATGAAACATACATCGATCATGAAAAATGACACACTGTTATTTACAGCAGGAGCTCACGATTAAAAAGAGCCCAAACTCAATATATTCCATCAATCAGATCTAAAGATATTTCCTCACGGCGTTCTAACACAAAAATACCTCAGACGCTCCTATCCTAGTATATACTCATGAAGCACTCGCGATTGGTTTTCACTTATAACTTCACGAAGCATGCACAGATCGTAGAAAAATGCACATCATTATTTTCAGCAGACTCGCACAATTAAAAAGAGCCCAAACTCAGCAAAATCCATCACTCAGATCTAAAGATATCCCTCGTGGAGTTGGAACACACGAACTCCCAAAGGCGCACATAGGTCATTTATTATAGATGTAGCACTTGTCGCGTTTTAACTCATAACTCAATGAAGCATGCATCAATTGTGGAAAATGGCACATCATTATTTACAGCAGATTGTTAAGATTAAAAAGAGCCCAAACTCACCATAATCCATCACTCAGATCTAAAGATATTCCTTATGGCGTTCTAACACAAAAAATGCCAGAGACGCACCTATGATGTAGCAATAGCAGTGATGCTATGTTGTTTTGATGTGACGTTTCAGCTCATAACTCAATGAAACATGCATGGATTGTGAAAAACGAACATCTTTATTACAGTAGATTCTCACGATTACAAAGAGCCCAAACACAACATAATCCATTGCTTTGATCACGAGATATTCCTCACGAAGTGATGCATACTTGTCTAAAAAACAAGTCTCTCATCCTTCCGGGGTGCAAAGTGTTTTCCAATTTTCCAGGAACCATCCGTGCTCGTTTTCAAACGTGGAATAACACAAAATATGTGTCATATTAAAGCTTAGAATCTCAGCTTTTTAAAGGTGCCCTAGAATGGATTATTTTATTATTTTAGAATGTTTCCTGGGGTGCCCTTATAATGTTAGTATGTTTTTTAGATCAAGGAAAGTCCCTTGTTGGGCCAGATCCGGCAGCGCTTAGCTTGGCGTGTGTAGTATATCGTTCCCATTGCGTCATCGCTACGCAGCGTCAAGTGAACCTATGAAAGAGATCATGTCGGGTTACTCGCGTAACCCATGTTCTCTGAATAGGGAACGAGAGGCTGCGTTGCGATGCCTAGGGGCTTCTTCATCGTTGGAAAATCTGAGGAGAAGATGGCGGGTTCACTATATAAAGGGTGAGTGAAGTAGCGCCGCTGAGGAGGCGCCCGCGCCATCAGGCCAATGACGTGATTCTATACGGGTTCAGACAATTGGCACCGCCCTTGGGGGCGTTCCCATTGCGTCATCGCTACGCAACGTCTCGTTCCCTATTCAGAGAACATGGGTTACGCGAGTAACCCGACATGTTTTGAACCTTTGTAATACACTGACAAACACAGTGGCGAATCAAAGCTCATCACAAGCTGCTTTTCCACAAGCTAAGAAGGACAATATAATATAGAAGGTGCATATTGTCATTCACATAAACACTTAAAACCATCATGGTAACATACATGAAATATATTTTTTTAAATAAATATTAATTTAACAACATTAGATGTAACATCAAATTCTAATGTACATAACTGATTAGAAAAAACTAAGAAAAACTACAAAAATACATTAATGTTTTTTCACTGTAAATTACACAATGACTTATTCTTTTTCACTTCCAAAAACTGTTCATTTAACGGTATTTTACGGTAAAATTAAATGTACTGTTAGATCTATCATAGTTATTCACCGTATATAGTTCGGAAACTTTCTTTTAACCAAGTAACAGTCTTTTACCGTAATTTTTTACAGTGTACTTGTACTCGTTTAAACTACAGTTGCATGCATCTTTCAACCCTTTTACATAAGCACTAGTCAACATGGCCGTCTCGTTGTTGTGTCTTCAGCAGTTTTTTGTTGTTGTTCTGCCTCATCTCTTTCATTTGTGGAATAACAACTGGGGCAAGTGTCGCCACCAAATTACTGCAAATAAAGTTCAATGCGTATATACGAGCAGAGCGTACAGAGTAAGTGCAGTTAAAAAACCTGTCAGCTTGTGTGTGTATGTGTGCACTACGCCGATGATTCAATTTGTCACAAATTGGTGTAAAAACTTGGATGGAAGATCCAAAAAAGTCAGATGGAAAAGAGGGATAAAACATGTATGGATGGAATGACTGCTTCAAAACACAGCGGTTAAAATTCAGCCTAAACCTCTAAAACCGATAACAGACGAGACTTGCAAAGACAGCAAAGGATAGAAAAATAGCTTAGTATGAAAGTGCATCCAACAGAATAACCCCATCTTACATAAGTGTCCATGAAACACACTCTTAATGTCCTCAGGCAACCAAGACACAGCGTCTCTCTTGCCTGAACTGCCACAGGCCACCATGAGGAACCAGGCCATGTTACACAACATCAGCTGATATGGAGATACTTTGATAACGGTTTCAGCTTATGATTATTCTGTTATGAACAGCAAGACTTGTGGGTAAAAATAGGATTCAGTAAAGATCCAAACAGATGAACTGAGCTGACGTATTACCAACGACAGTGTTTGCTTTGACCACAACAGGATCTCAGTGTGTGTCACTGCAACACACCACTGATACTAGATCTGCTGAAGATGTGTGGCTCCTTCCTTACACTGACAGACAGAGCCACAAAAAACACTGCGCAGGGAAATTCAGAAAACAAGGCATATCTGTCCCACACGGACCTGAGATCAACAGAACATCACATTTCAGATTCATATACAAATACAAATACAGTCATCATAATATTTATACTCTTGAAAATGCCTTTTCCAGCCATTGTTTGTGAACAGATTGAGCCTCAGAGAGGAGTAATTACTGCACGTTTAAATCAGCACTGATTATCTGATTACATGCATGAATTAAAGTGGAGATAAATTGACTGTGTGCATCTGTCAGCTGCTCATTAACTCAACATCAATCACATCTGTACAGCAGGACAATTCACACACACGCGCCTGCTGAAAGTCTGACATTTCGGAAAAGTAGCCTAAACAAGATAACAAGAGGGCGTGGTTAATCAGAAACACCTGGGGATACTAATAAACTAGAAAAACTACAAAGGACTACAAAACATGACACAGAACAGGAAATAACTAAAGTCCACACAAGACAAGGGAAACACCAGACAGGAATCATTATAGTACTATTGACAAAGGAAATATATTTCAAATACAATAAAGTATTTTATTTATTTTTTCACTTGGGGTTGCTTCGAATCAAATCAAACTGAATTGAAATAGCAACATTAAATGCATTTATGTGTACATTGTTGGATCTTAGGCTATGGACACCTGACTGATGTATTATTTGTAACACAACTTTAACCCATTTGACGTAATGGAGTCAGTAAAAATAGCCAAACAATTCCAGTAATCTGTTGACAGAGACAGAAGATGCATTGAATTGAATTTGACATAATTTCTAAACAGCCGGCTTTCAGTGTTTGTGTCATTCTGATATCGAATGCATTCGAGCAGGGCTTTCAAAGCAAACATCAATGCATAAGTGAAATTTGGCCCCATTGGTTGTTGTTCTTCAAAGCTTCAAAGGGACAGTATATATATTTGTACAGTTCTCCAAGAACAGTACAAATGCAAACCAAAGATGATATTATTAGTACACAGACTTGGAAATTCACTCTCAAATAAAGTGCATTCTTGATGATGAAAGCAAAGCAAGATTTGCTGGTTTCCCATTTGGTAAACACAAAAAATAAAGATTCTGCTCCCGATACACTGCTCCGTGGCAATTACGTAATAGGTAGGTGTGTGCGGAGGCTCCGCCTATACTTTCACGTGGAAAACTTTTACGCTTCATTTCTCCTGTTCAGTCCGTTGAGGGATGAATACATGCACACACTAGAGAGCTGCTTTACAGTAGAAAATTAAGTTGTACTTCTGATGAAACGAAACACTGACACTGTATTTCATGTTTAATAGAGTAGGCCTAAAGCTACTTGATTTTAAGCAATCTATTGTAGTTAAGCAATCTTGTGCAGAATTGCAGCTCTGCAAACATATCGTTTCTATGATCTGATGCATTTCTTATGCTTTATTTAAAAAATGCTTGCTGTTTTCTCAATTTTGTTGCGTGTTTATTTTGTTATTTAGAGGAAAGCACGCAGGACATATTTACATATTCATCTAAACGTCCCTCTTAGCAGTGTGGGTGGCATTGGATGTTCGCTAACAGTATATCGCTGGTCAGGTATTTTGAACTTATACCCCTGAGCAAAGAACGAAAAAGAATTTCGTCATGAGTAAATCTGGGCCTTAAGAGTGTAACATAGATTTCTCTTGTGAATCAGTCTGTAGAAGTCTCATAGACTTCCAATGACATGATTCCAAACAGGGCTCAGCCAACATATCTCACGCCATCCCATTATTTCCAAATGAATGATAGCTGCTCAGTGGCCATAACATGCAGCACAATGCTGCTCTCTGATTATATGTGTTGTGATAACTCAGATGAAGAACATGCTTTGGTATGAAGAGCTGTTTGTAAGCAAGATGAGGTGTGTTGGATGAATCCGGTTTGATGACTGAGGCTTTGACAGCGTGAAGGACACGTGCAGATAATCCATCAGTGTTAGGCCTGCCTGTGGAACAGGTGGAGCCTGTCCTTGAAGGCCACTGCCTGCCAGAGGCCTCCTTCCCTCTCCAAATCACACTGCCGACTGATGGCAGCTTCACATCTCAACCTGATTATCTGCTTTTTGCCACTATCAGTAGATGCTAATGTAGACGTAATTTATTGGTCATTCCCTTTTCTGAATAAGCATTATACAGCTTTGCTGATTCCAGTTTCACCAAAAGTGTTAAACATCAGCAAAAATGTGCAAAAAAGGCTTATGTTCAAAACTTTAACTAACATTCACACAAGTCAGAAGAACACTGTATCCACTTAGTAATTTGAGAATTCTCTTCAGAATAAATCTAAAGTGATAGTACAAAAACACTGAAAAATAAATAAATTTGGCTCAAAGTTTTAATTAATTTTAATGTTATTATATTACTAAAAAGGTTTTTTTGATATATTCTTTGTTTTGAACAAATAAAAATGTCATGTTTCAACTTTGTTGAAAACAATTTTATTTTAAACAATTTAAAAGTTTGAGGACTTTTGAGGGGAGAGCCATAGACTCTTTCTCATGAATATTTAATTAAATGCAAGAAATATGTGAACTCTCATTAGATGAAATGAGTTCTGTCATGACAACTCTCGGGAGAGTTTGGCATGGTAATGGATATGGAAAAGTTAAAGGGATATTTCACCCAAAAATGATAATAATGATTATACATTTTTAAATATAACTCCGATTGCATTCTTCTGAAAGAAAGAATGTCATAGACACCTATGACTTGAGGGTGAGTTAATCATGGGCTAATTTTCATTTTTTGGTGAACTATCCCTTTAACTTTTCCATATCCATCATCATGCCATATCCCTTTAACGTATTTGGTCTTGGCGGAATAGATCTGCTATGCTGCTGCTGCTGTTGATTATTGCCGCTGCTGCTGCAGAGCAAGTACAGAGATTTGCTACTGCCAATGCATTACAGACATGTTGCTGCTGCTGTACATGTAATCTACATAAAATAAACCCCCATAGCAGATCTATACAGGTGGAGCTGGGGAAGGAGGAGGGTTTCTGAAGTGCGCAGACTGCTAATAGCAAACAATGCCAAGTATTTGAATGTTGAGCAGTAGCTCATTGGCTGCTGATGCCATAGCAACCAATCAGCTGTGCTATGTAGATAATGATGTGATTGCTACCAAATTGAGCTAGGGACCTATAGACCTTATGTAGCCCCGCCCCTTTTCAGCGCTGCGCTCGTTGTCTTTTGACTTCCGGTCTGTATTTTCACAGTGATCTTGCGTATTTATGAATGAACGACTCGTTTTAAAATCTTCCCGGTCTACTGACATTTGTTAAGACATCTGCTTTAATCATTACATTCCTCATGGTAACTTTCGTTAACTTTACATTAAGTAAATCCACTTCAAAAGCGAATTACTCCTGGACAACAATGCCAAAGAAATATACAGAGCACCGCAAAAACGGAAGTTAAAAGACAATATTCTAAAGATGGCGGCGCCCTCGTTTCTCTGGCGCATAAGGTCTATACTACTGATAGAGTTTCCTGACAGAACTTTCTATTTGTCGTTGGTTATTGTTAGTTGCTGCTGTTGGTTTAATGTTGGTTGTTGGTTATTAGTAGGAGTTATAGTTGTGTTTACATTGGTTTAAAGTCATCTATATACTGTCTAGTGTGTTATCTATGCTGTTTTGTGTTTCTTTTGAAGTCACCATAAAGGCTTAAGTTTATTGTTGTTCACACAAATCTTTCTATTTCCTTTTTATAATATATGATGTATTTGAGAGGCGAAAATGCAAGACAAGCTGAAATTATGATAAATCATACAACTTTTCCCTCCACTTTCTGCAATGCAGAGTTTTTCCTGTCTCTCTAACTTAGATTGCAGTTACATTATCTGAACACTAGATGACGCTGATCCTGTTGTTTTGGGGGTTTGTATTCCATGATCAGCAGAGCTGTTTAAATCAAACTTCTCAGTATATGACTGAAAAAAATTGCTATAGATCATTCAAGTCAGAAGCAGTTTGCTACATCATTTTTCATCCAAACATTGATAGAAAGCTCAAGCTTTTCAGCATTTACTGCAATATGCGCTATAGATCATTCAAATCAGGAGCAGTTTGCTGCATCCTTTTTCTTCCAAACATTGATGGAAAGCTCGAGGATGTATTAAATTAGATGCAGACAGGGAGACTGTTTGATATCAGTTTAAATTAAATTAAATAGCATCACTGAGGATGACAGCTGTGCTTTGGATTGATTTTGAGAAGAACAGAACTCTCACAAAATGCAACCACAGTGACAAAAGTAGTCATTGGTTAAAAGTAAGGTTAATTATGCTTAACCAGATGACTAAAGCGCACTTGGAAAGAACAGTATGTTGCCAAAACAATATACCACTGAGCCCCGGGGAAGAATTTAGAGATTACTGGGCCTTTTGTGAATTTGTGGATTGGCTAATTACTTGTGTTTTATTGATTACTTATAGTATACCATGTGGATGGGTGCCGGTGCATTGCAGACTTGGATGAATGATAGGGGCTTTAACAAATGTTACACTCGCACTTGCAGGTCATAGATAGAAAGTGCTATAATGGTGCTATAATGACTGTGCGCTGAACTTGCATGCAAGACTTTGATCTTTATGATTTCTAGGGGCTGTGGGGTCATTTACCATTTTTTACCCTCTAGTTCATTCGGCTCTTCCTATTGTTCTCAGTTTATCATGAAAATGATCTCAGGGTAATATAGGGCTGTCAATTTGCTATGGTGTCATATCTCCAACAGAAAGGTAATTGCACAGTATTATCCCAATATTATTAGAGAATTTCGGAACATTAATTTCACAAATACGTGGTTAAGAAACCTAACTATTTAGCATGAATGGCCAAAGCTACCTCTGCATGCTTAAACCAACTTCCCATAAACTAGGTCATGCCATGGTTAGTGCCTCCTTACAGAAGGATTTCATGCTGTATGGAGGGACTATTTTTACCAGTCTGTCCCAACCCCAAAAAAAGAGAGGCTGGTATTTTAGGTCACTGTGACCTCATAGGTCTAAAATAAACGGGTATAAATCTGTGGGCACTGCTGCATAAAAACTCACTGTCACCTTGTGAAATGCACCACTTTCCTTTGCAAAAACACTTGAGGTGGTCGTGGTTTGACTCCAGGGCATGAGAATCTGAGTTTTCTGTGCACACTTAATGCCTCCACAATATGCCAGTCACAGTGATGTCAGTCAGGGGTGATATTCAACACTAGTAGTGGCAAAAGCACTATGATAAGACACCAATGTTCAATAAAGAGTTAACATTTTAATAATAATATGTAAAATAATAATTATTTAAATATAGAAATACATTTAAATACATTAATATTAAATAAATCTTGTTTATAAAAACACAATTTCGTTTGTACAAACTTTACACTTTCATTCAAAATTATGATGTTTTTCCTTTTGATCAATTTAATGTATCATTGCTTAATACATTTTTTTACATTCTATTTTATTTTAACATTTAAGAGTTCTTTTTAACTTTTCATCAAAGATTCTTGAAAAAATGCATCATGGTTTCCCACAAGAATATTAAGCAGCACAACGGTTTTCAATATTGATAATAATACGAAATGTTTCAAATCATCACATCAGGAATATGTGACTCTGAAGACTGGAGCAATGATGCTGAAAATTCACTTTTGACATCACAGGAATAAATCAATTTTAAAATATATTAAAACATATTAAAACAGAACACATTTATTTTAAATTGCAATAATATTTACTGTTTTTACTGTATTTTTAATCAAATAAATGCAGCCTTGGTGAGCATCATTCATATGATATCATTCATAAAATAAATAAAATAAAATAAAATTATATGTATATAACATTTTATTTTCTTTATTTTCAGAAACATCTTATCAACCCAAAACTTTAGAACAGTATTGTATAGGCTATTGGTAGGCTATTGCAACTATTGCTATTAATATATGTTCGGTCACAGATATGATTTTATTGTCATTTTCATCTTTAAATGTGGCTCATTAGAGTCTGAACTATCCATTGTATAAAATATGAATACAGTACAGTATGTAATACCATAGTACACTTTCAGGTCACAACTTTGCATATCCTCTGGATGTTGTTAACTTTTTGTCCCTCTGACAGAAAAGTCACCTTTTTTTCAAAACAAATCACTGGACAAGCGGTGGGCCAGAGAAACTGGACGTAGCTTGTCCCTGTCCACAGCCATCTGGTCGTGTCAGTGGCTCCTAGTCACCACAACAGGACACTCAACTGACAGCACCTTCCTCTGTTTTTCTATTCTGTAGTGACTACAGCATTGTGGGTATTTAACCTGACGCATGATATTGCAAATCAGCAGTGCTGCTGAGCAAACAAACGCCAAGCACATTTGGAGGAGACGCTGAACTTGTGTGATGACTCATATACTAACAAGATGCTATAATGAGTTTTGTCTTCACACTGCAACATTTTATTTCATTGTAGGTCAATGTGAAGTATCATTATTGTGTATTCTACGATATGATTAATTTTGATTAGAGGGAGCTCGTTGAAAAAAAGAAAAAGTAATGATATTATGAACACGAACACACACACACACACACACACACACACACACACACACACACGCACACACACACGCACACACAAACGCAGGCTCTTAATTCACCAGAACACAAACCAAAAAGTGATCTAATTAAATGAACTCTAAAATAATAAAGGAAGAGAGGTGAAAATGAAATTAAATGGCTTTCTAACTGTCTTCTGGAAGGCTGTTTGGCTGATTAGTTAGAGGCCCTCTGGTGTGATGTTCACATTTTGAGCCTCCTTATTCAAAAAACTTTGTAAGGAATGACATTTCAATGCAAATAGATTCACATTTCCTGTAGGAAACACCAGAGCTTGGAAAGCAGAATAAGAGTAGTTTCAGGTAAGATTTATGTAGGTTTTAGGCTTCTGTTGAGCATAAATTAAATGCTTTCCCGCATGACACTTATGAATCTTGTTTTTAATTGCACATTAAGAAACAATAGGCTACATATTCGCTCTACAATGTAAAGGCAGATTTATGTTTAAATGAGGAAGACAATTATGGTACACTTCAATATGCAAATTATGGATGACATCACTGGATTAGTTCATTATGTCACTCTACGGAAGTGGAAGATTTAATCCAGTTTTCATTTTAAAATCACCAAATTACTTCCACAATGTGACATGTTTCTGAGTAGAAGAAAATGTTTAATGTAAAAAATGTAGTGAGAAAATTGGCTAATGAATGAAATTGGAATGAATGAATGAATTTGCTAAAACAGTTTCAATATTGTTAACATTATCCAATAGTCTACAAATCCTAAATTTCATTATTGGAAAAGGAAAGTTGTT
Source organism: Leuciscus waleckii (assembly GCA_900092035.1). Taxonomy (NCBI): domain Eukaryota; kingdom Metazoa; phylum Chordata; class Actinopteri; order Cypriniformes; family Leuciscidae; genus Leuciscus; species Leuciscus waleckii. The sequence goes on from FLSR01004873.1 coordinate 266,317, forward strand.
TCATAGAAATAGTAAATTGTTTAGTTTTGATTAAGATACAAAAGGCAAATTGATTTCTTTGAATAACATATACAGTGATGAATCGTTCACAATAAGACACAATAAGACATTAAAGGCAACATTCACCCAAATTTTTTTATTTCATGATAATTTATTCACCCTCAAGTTGTTTCAATCCTGTATGAATTTTTTTGTTCTTCTGCTGAACACAAAATTATTATTTTTTGAAGAATGTTTTAATATATTATGTTCCAAGAAAGTCATACAGGTTTGAAATGACATGACGGTCATTTGATGACAGAAGTTTCCTTTGTGGGTGAACTATCCCTTATCATAATGTGCATTAGGAAAGTAAATGGGGTCGATTTTGATTACATTAAGTTTACAAAAAGCAAAAATACTTAGTAAAACATCACACATCATTATTTAGAACAAACTCCTAGGTTGACTGTTTGATCCTTGCATGCACTGTAACAAGCTTATGTTGTTAGAAAATGACACGCTTAGCCTAACTTTCCTCTGGGATTTCCAAGAGGCTTTGTCTGTACCGTTGATAGACACGCTCGTCCCAAACATTCTCCATCGCATGGATCACTGTAAACAGCTGGAGTGACCGAAAGATACCATTTAGTGTGCAAATGGATGGTGCAACTCTTGCTCATATATTGCAGGCTGGCTGTAATAGCTTCAGGCCTTTATGCCATTGCCTTGCTTTTAATATCACTGCTGGCTCGTCAGTCAGAGCGAATGGCGTATGTTACAAATGAGGCCACATATAAAACCCAGGCAGAGAAGATGAAAGGTGGTATGATTTAGAGTGAGCTCCCCATAACTTGCTGTGCCTCTTCGCTCAACAGCAGGTGTTGGCGACTCAGGTGACAGATGAGGAAGAGACCGCCTAGCTCTATTGTCCTGGAGCAGAGCCTGGCGTAAGGCGCTCAGCACACACATACATACACACACACACACACACACACACACACACACACACACACACACACACACAGGGTGTGGTTTTCTACCACCGTGGAAGGAGCTGTGGTGTCCAATGCGACAACTGCCTCCGAGTGATGCCCTGGAAAAATGACATACTGCTTGCCCCTGCCACGAGAGTAATTTGCAGAAATTTTCTGCCAGTGGCAGATTTGCATGGAGTGCAGTTCAGTGTTTGTTGGTGGGACTGGGCCAAAGACATTTGTCTCCATCTCTCTCATGCGATACAGCAGGTGGAGGTGTAAGCAAAATTGCCCATGAAGTGTCTCTGTCCTAAATGAGCAAATTTCATTATCACGTTCTCTTATGGACTGTCTTCAGCACTTTTGGAGAAAATATCAATAGACCATATAAATTCAAAAGAAAGAAGATGAATGGAAACTGTAAATGATGTGTATGTGCAGAATTGCAGACATCAGGGGTTCAGCATCTGTTTCAGCTTGTTTAGACAAACAGGGGAAGAGGGAAAAAATACACTACTATTGAAAAGTTGGAAATTAACAGGTTTATTCAGCATGGATGCATCAATTTATCAAAAGGGACAGTAAAGACATTTATAAAGTTACAAAATATATTTTTTTCAAATAAATTATTTTCTTTTGAACTTTCTATTCATCAAAGAATCCTGATTAAAAATGTATCATGGTTTCCACAAAAATCAAAAACTGTTTTCAGAATTGATAATATTAAAGGGGTCATGAACTGAGAATTAAAATTGTCCCTGATCTTTTGACAGTTATGAGTTCGTTATACTATAAAAATACCCTGTTTCAAAAGTTTCAAACTCAAAACTTCCTTGTTATTCCAAAAACAGTTTTTATTGAAACCAAGGCCAGAAAACGACATGCTCAAAAGTGGAGACTTATGACGTCACAGGACAGCGAAAGACCGCCTTTGCAGAAGAATATCAACGCCTACGTCTACATCACACGTCTTTGGCCCCGCCCACTGGCGCGTTAGTGAATAGTGACATGAGAACGAGTAAAGATCGACACAGGATCAATGCCATCACCTTTCAAATGATCCTAATGCTATAAGTAGTTTTTTAACAATGTGAATGTCTCAGCAGTGCATTATTTGTTTGTAGGCTATTCGGTGCATTTCACTGTGGATTATTTGGTGAATCAGTCGTAATTTCGACACAGGCTTTGAAAACAGACTTTTACGATAGGATCTGCCAGCAACGCCACACACATACACTGTAAACCCTAATGTTGTCTTTACTTAAACAATCAAGTGTACTTGACTAACCATTACTTTAAATTTAGCATTTTGGCCCTGTCACTCAAAAATATAAGTTCAAATAACTTATTTACCTTCAAAATACATAAACTTAAGATTTCAAGTGCTTTGAGGTACAGTAATCATGTTTATTCCAATGCCTGACTCGTGATCAGTGATTTCTGATGTGTAATCAAGTTCAGATAGATAATCTTTCTCTCAAAATCGTTCAATACTGTTTATGCATCAGTAAATCAAGCCAGTGACTAAAAGATCAACTTCACATCGTTTCTCTTAGTAGGATGAAAATAATCTTATTTAAACGGTGATTAAATTATATACAGAAAGCATCAAAGAACGCTCCCTTTCAATCGCCCTTGAAGCTGTCAATCAAACAGCGCAAGTTTATCTGGACACTTGCCAAAAATCGTTATGAAATCAATGACACTGTTACAATGCACATCGAAGCTCTTACTGTATTTATATTGTGTTTGCATTGTTATTTAGTGAAAGCATTCTTGAGAGTGCAGAAATTGCGTTGCAATGTGATCATCACTTCATTCACGCGATCAACAGACTGTCTGTATCTGCTCAATGCTCATCACTGCAACCTTTCATGTGATGGAATAGATCTAACTATAATGCTTTAATCTATACTTTTCACGATGCGTTAATTTCGATAGCTGTAATAGTAAAACAACTTGAGTCAAACTGAGCATTCAAATCAGAGGCTAAAATCAGGCTTGGAAAAATGCCTTTTATTTCTAAATTATGACAATTTTTAATGTAAAAATCATACTAACATTATAAGGGAACCCCAGGAAACATAAAATAATAAAAAATAATCCAGTTCATGACCCCTTTAATACATGTTTCATGCGCACTAAATCAGCATTTTAGAATGATTTCTGAAGGATCATGTGACATTAAAATAGAAACAGTTATTGTAAATTGTAATAATGTTGACAATTTACAGTTTACTGTATTTCTTCATCAAATTAATGCAGCCTTGGTGAGCATAAGAGACTTCTTTCAGAAACATAAAAAATTTCTTACTGACACCAACATTAGTGTTATTGACTTAAAGTCGACATGAAATCAAAATGGACCCTATTTATTTTGGTAGCGCATATTACTAGTCTTGTGGTGAACAATTAATCCGTGCAAGTTAATACACAGAAAAAAATTGTTCGCCGTGGTAATCTTTAATCAAAATCTGAAAAGTTACTTCCGGTCTGGAATGGCGATTCTTTTCTGATGACGTCAGTCTGACGGCTTGGATTGAAAACGCTTAACCACTCCCCTCAAACCATTAGTCTGCTATGAGCAGAGATGGAGAGGAGGAGCGCTAAAGTAAAACCCTGCCCTCTGTTCAATATTCAGTTTCTCTTGAAAATACGTCAAAACACTGGAGAAAAGTCGTTTGCAACTTCCGGTTCATGGGGACTTTAAAGATCTGAAGGCGAGTTATATAAGGCTGATGAAATGTTCTCAGCAAGTACAGGTTTAATGGATACATTTGTTAAAAAAAAATTAAAATACAAAAGACAAAACATAGAGCTTACATAGAGATATATAGAGCTTACGAGTAAAGGGATGTTATTTTTATATTTTCTTTGTCAAACTTAAGTGCGCACAATGAGCACAAAAGTGTAGGCCATGCAAAAAAAAAAAAAAAGGATTTTAGATTTGTATTTTATTTATTCATTTAAAGATGTCCTTCAAAGTGTCAACACAACTTTATTTGTTTATTTGGCCTGACAAAGTATTAAAGTGCCTCTATTATGCTATTTTAATGGTTCATAATTTTGTTTCTGAGGTCTCCTACCTACAACATGTTTACATGGATCAAAGGTCAAAAAACACTTTCATTTTCTTATAATATACATTGCACATCACCACATTTTCAATGATTCTCAAATGACTCATACAAAGATTCAGATGGCCCAATCTGTTGTGACTGGTCTACCGCTTACAGTGCGTGTCGGAAATAAACACCCCATTACCATAACTGAACTTTATCTCCAGAGGCTTCCTAAAGCTCAGAGATTGTACACACTGTAAAGACAGTAATGGTTGGGGGTGTGACGAGATCTCACGAGACTGAAATGTGACGAGATTTCTCGTAGAGTGAAAAGCTGTCTCGGGATATCGCCATGACAGAGCGTGAGGGTGAAATTAGCATCGAATATGCCACCGCTACAATCACATTACATTACGATGGCCCCCGCGGCACCGTCTCCACTGTTGTTTTTCTGTTTTTATCAAATTTAAAACCATTGTAATTCGTAAACTATTGTAAACGTCTGCTCTGCTCATCCAGCACGAGTTGCAGTCGTGTGTCGCATACAGTGAAGCAGGAATCACGGTTCACTGATTGCGTGACGATGGTGGATGTTGCGCAACATAGCCTACACTCTAAAAACTCCTGGGTCAAAAATAACCCATAATGGGTTATTTTTGACCCAACTCCTGGGTTAAAAAGGGACCAACTAATTTATGGGTTATTTCAACTCAGAAAATTGGGTTATGCTTTTTGACCCAAATTATGGGTTAAATACCTGACCCAAATGTTGGGTTTAAAAAACCCAACATCTGGGTAGAAACAACCCAAAAATTAGTTGGGCCCTTTTTAACCCAGGAGTTGGGTCAAAAATAACCTAACTTGGGTCACTATCCCAGTATGCCTTATTTCAGAAAATAAAACTTTGTTTTACATTATATTACACACTTCAAGCACTTTGACATTTTTATTGCATTAAATAAAAATCTATAAGAAAAAACACACACTTGGACATGTTAATTTTCATATTTATTTTAGGTCACACTGTAATAACAATATTAGAAATAAAAAATAGAAAAATAAACAACAATTCTCAGAAGAGCCTCAGGAATTTAAGCCTTCCGCGGCACCCAGCAACGGCCAGGACCGTGTTCAAAATCGCGTCCGGTGTGCGATAACGTTACCTCGAGTTGTCGTGATAGCCGCGGCTACATGCCAACCACAGAATTACCACGGCTAACGCTAGTCTCAACGTAGCAACGTACCACGGCTAACGCTAGTCTCAACGTAGCAACGTATTTATTTATTTTTTTTAGTAAATGGTGCTAAACTAGCAACAGGGACATGGACACAGAAAAGTTAACATTACATCAACACTGAAAATACTCTCTTACCTTGAATATAGATGAAGTTGCACCGATGAAGCACAGGCCAAAACGGATCGAGCGCGAAGCGACGGTTATTTCAAACGACTGTTGTGAGAAAATTCCAGAACAACTGCGAGAGAGAGAGAGAGGAAGCCAACCCTATAACCCAGAACATGGGTTACTCTTTGAAAAATACCCAGAAACCCAAACAACCTATAAATTGGGTCAAAATATTAGCCCTATAACCCAGAAAATGGTTACTCTCTGAAAAAATAACCCATAATATTAACCCAACACAAATAACCCAGAAAATGGGTTGAAGAAATAACCCAGAAGTTTTTAGAGTGTAGACGTCTGATAAATGTCTTATATTGTAAAATGCGTGCTTAGCACCGCTGCTCCCTATACACAGAGTATGTGCGATCGCAAACCCGAAAGTGAAACGCGAGCTCCCTGATGCACGCAAATTAGGCTGCATACAATAGTCTGTCTCCCAATATCAAACCTATCTCTGGACTGTGTAGTTGTGGCTCTGGTCTCTGTTTGCACTTTGAATATTGAGAGAGTACTGTAACATCTGAAGAATGACAATCAAGAAAGGCTCCGTTTCTGAACTTTTAATCGGAACGCAAGAACAACTGTACACAAATGCACCAGCCTAACTCACTTGCTCGTTTCTCTCTACCCGGCCTTTTTCCGAACTCACCGCCTTAACCCTATAACTGCCGGTGCGAAATAAAACAGCAATTTCACAACAACTATAAAGAGTCTGTGTGCGTACAGTACTTTGATGGCTGCACTTAATAAGACTATAAGAGAAATAAGAGAAAACTGTATTTATTTTTGTTATTTATACAGTTTTTATTGCTATATATGTTCAATTTGTGGAAATGCGTTTAAATAGGAGGTCACACACAGCCTCAATCAGAAGTTCTGGAAGCTCATAAATGTACAGTAAGGTTCCGAAGACACCCATGAAATCATACAGGAGAAAAGCCAGTCAGTTGAGTTTGTGGCAAAACCTTTTACATTGCTTGTATATTGTTGTCTTTCAATGCATTTGATAATTCATACACATAAAGTAGAGCTGAAATGACATTCATTAGAAGATTATTAGTTAAAACATTTCAAAATGCACCTGCAGACTGTTTTTTCCATTATAAAATATTGTGCAAAAATCTTGTCTTGTCTTGTCTCGTTCTCGTGAACCCACTCTCTGTCTCGTCTCGTCTTGTGAGATAAGTGTCTCGTCACACCCCTAGTAACGATGTCATCGATTTTATCATATCAATCCCAGCGGCGAAACCGATGATGAAACATTGGAAGAACTAGTTATTCTATAGTTATACTAGCAGGATGTTTCTTAGAGATACGCTACTCATTTTGAGGTACATAATGAGATGTTGCCACTGGCGGAGCTAGGGGGTGGCCAGGGGTGGCCGTGGCCACCCTTGGTCTAAGCTTGGCCACCCCTTTGGCCACCCCTCTCACAACTGCTGTTTCTGTCTCTTTTTTTATTGACAAAAATTGCGTTTTTTAAAACTATGAACCGTCTCTTCAAGACCACAAAAAACGTGAGACTTTTCAGACGCACACTCCAACTTCACCTCAGCGCTGTGACGTTTTGAGGTCTTTGAGTTCTGTTTTATGAATCTGTTTCTATGTTTTCAGTTTCTGTGATCCGTTTTCCCCTGTCTTTTGTGATTTTGGTTTAGTCCTGTTTTCCCCGGTCTGTTTAATTAGTTCATTTGTGTCAGCTGTGTCTTGTTTATCATCCTGTTTGCCTGTGTATATATACCCCAGTGTTTTACTCAGTCTTGGTCTGTCGTCGTCAGATTATGGTTGTCTTTGTATGGTTAATGTTTGATTCCTGGAGTTTTGTCTTTTGATTTTGTAATCTGAAACCATTTCAGTTCTAATAAATAAATACTTTGTTTTTGAATTACTTAAACCTCGTCTCAGCATCCTGCCTGCATCAACCCTGACAGAACGACAGACCCTAACAAAAAAGAAAATGTGCTGGGATCAACTCACAGGGGTAATTAAGGAGAGCCACGACCTGCTGGAGTATACGGTGAAGTTCAGTGATATGGCTAAAGACTGGAATGTATGTGATGAAACCATTATCACAGCATATATGATCGGTGCTGTAAGCGTCGATCCTCGTCAACTCCCCGATTTCTCGGGGTTGAGCTGGAGGGAAGCTGTTGCCATCTGCTGGCAAAGTTTTACCCCCCAGTACGCCTCACATCCAACCAACCCAACCGATTCAGTTCCAGTGCCAGTTCCAGAGCCTGAGCCGGTGGCGTCTGGTCCTGAGCCTGAGCCGGTGGCGTCTGTTCCTGAGCCTGAGCCGGTGGCGTCTGTTCCTGAGCCTGAGCCGGTGGCGTCTGTTCCTGAGCCTGAGTGTCAGTAAAACTAACTAACTTTTCTGTCATACGGCTGACAGCCGTTGTATTGTGCTTGCGGTACGCACATCACGCGCAAATGCAGCGTGCTGTAGCCGTAGTTGTCGTCAATTAACTGATTGAATCAAAAAGGCGTTTAAAGCTGTCAAAACTGCATGCATGTATTTGTTATATATGCGTCACATGTGTCTGGATTAAAATATTCTGCTATGTGAGATCACAATATAAGGCACAAACTGATATGTAATGTTTTAATGTCCAAATAAATGTGAGCACTGTGCATTTGTACTAGACGTTAGGCATTCATTTTGCGTTCATTTGTAAAGGACAAACAAAAATGGATAATTTTTAAATCCATAAAATAACGAATTTTACATTCTGGCTACATTACATTATGAAAAACATAACATTTTACATTATGTGCTGTTGATCTGCATGTTATCTCATCCATGAAGATGCAACAATGTAGAACAAGCTATTGGAGATTTTGAGAACCAGAACCAATCTAACTGAGTAAGTTGAACTTTACTATAGTGTGTGCCCTTTTATTACTATTTAATTAATTTTAATATGAGGTGGTGGGTAATAATAAAAATATATAAAATTCACTCAGTATTCCATGATTCCCAATTCACTACTATCTCAATTACAATTAAGTACAGATGAACTTTATTCAGTTGTGTAGGCACTAAAACAGTCCAATACATTATCAAATTATTTTTTATGATAAAATAATTAAGATTTCTGTGCCACCCCAGACTGGTTGCTGGCCCTTGCCTGGCCACCCCTATGAAAAAATCCTGGCTCCGCCACTGGATGTTGCAACTGTATTCCTCACCATCAGCATTAATAAGTATGTCCATCAACAAACCAATGTGTATATTTCTAATTTATTGCGGTGCACATTGGGAACTGTATCATTAACTGTATCAATACCAGGGCATACGATAGCCGAGCAGCACTAACATGAATGACTGGTGTAACATTAAAGTTTGTAAAACAAATCTTGCTCCATACTTCATCATTACTCAAAGTAGTAACAACAGAAAATCTGCATTCATGGACACAATTTTAGGTAATGGTGGCTCACAGCTGATTTGCAGAACTATTTCAGTCGGAGACCTAAACAATATAAAACAAAATTGCGTCTTTTGAATACCCGGTAGAACTGGGGGCTGAGGTGGCCTAATTGTTAGAAAGCTGGACTTTAAACCTGAAGGTCATGGGTTCAGTTCTCAATACTGGTAGGAAATGACTGAAGTGTCCTTGAGCAAGACACCGAACCCCCAATCGCTCCCCGGGAGCCGCAGTGAATGGCTGCCCAATGCTCCGTGTGTGTGTGTCCACAGTTTGCAGTGTGCTATGTGTGTTCATTTCTCATTGCTCCTAATGTGTGAGATGGATGAGTTAAATGCCGAGTATGGGTTTCCATTCTTGACCTTCTCGTCACTTCATATAAAATATATACATCAATAATTAATCATACTTAAAGGTTGTGATTCTGAGGAGAAAGGTGGTCCAAATATACTGTCCCATCTTTAATGGATAAGGTTTTGTAAATCCCATTTAAGCCCCACAGAGATTTGAGAAGCAATCGTCAAAAGGTTATGCTGCTGTTGTATCGCTGTGGTAATTTTAACCACTGACTGTTCACATCCTTATCCTTTTGAAGTGTGTAACGAAGAGAATTTGCTTTTGCAGAGCAGAAAACATCGTCTTCCCGACATGTACACACCATGAACCAGCTACAGTGTTTGAGGGTGGGAGTGTCAAAGTAGAAGTTGTTCACGGGCAGACAATGAAAACCATAGGCGGGCATTATACAAATGTGTTACCGCGTTACGTATGCAGGTCACAGAAGTGTGACAACTCGTTTACACGGTTAAGAGTCGATTATTTCTTTTGGGAAACAATCACATTATAATAAGTGATTGTTTCCCAAAAGAAATAATCGACTCTTAACCGTGTAAACGAGTTATTTATCGTGCACTTTCGACTTTACATTCACATACAGCTATATTACACATTGCATGAAAGGAAATATTCGAAAAAGCATAATAGGGGCAATTTAAATCTTTAATCAAAATAAATACTTTGTCTTTTTTCATAGTTATATTACTGGGCTGTTGAATGCTTGAATCTGATTGGTTGATGAATGTTCTACGGTGTGCAACTAGATATGCTATATTTCATGAATTGCATTGAAACGTAAATGCAAACATGGAACTCAATGCAAATCTGCAGTTTCAATAGTAAATCAATAGTAAAACAAATTTCTCTGCTTTATGGATTTCATTTTGCATGTGCAAGATGCCACTCAGTCCTGCAGCCTCATGTTGATGACCTCACCTGATCTGAAAATATCTGGCCTAGTCTGAAAATATCTCTGTATTGACTTGAGTCAACACAGAAGGAAGGTATAAAGCCAAAGTCCCATTGATATCTGACACCCAAAACAAAGATCCTTGATTCATTTAGCTTCTCTGTTTCAGGGTGCTCAGGAAGGAAGGATAGTATGAGGCGGATGTTTCTTAATTTAGCTGAGATACATTTGCCACAGGAGTGCCCACAGAAACAACATCTGAATGCTACTAGCACTGCATGTGTGTCATCCGACTCAGACAGAGAAATGTAGACATGAGTCATTCTCACTTTATACATGCAAATCTTAAAAACGTGCAAAGTGATTCCAGCAAGTGATTCTCTTACTTTTTATATTGAGAAATAAATACATAATGTTGTTAATGTTAAATATTAGTTAACGAAAAATTTATAAATTCATTTGTAAAGTAAATGGATAACAAAAAACTATTTGTACATGCTTTTAAATTAATAATTTATTGAACATTATTTAGTAATTAATTATTTATTGGTATATTTAACTGTACACTAGTTACAGTAAGGTTTTGTTTGTTAACATTAGTTAACTACATTAGTTAACATGAACTGCAATAAACATATCTACAGTATTTAATAGTCTTAGATAATGTTAATGTCAACATTTACTAATTCATTATTAAAATCAACAGGTAATGTCTGCTATCTGTTAATAACAAACGTTAATTGTCACACGCACTTAGTTTTGTTCATCTTTAGTTTCTGTTTTCATGGACTTTCAGTTTGTTTTCATTCTGAATATTTGTTCCTTTGTTTGATTTTGTATGTAACCACCATGTATTTAGTTCCTCTCTGTTCACTCTGTTTCTGTCGGTCGATGTTTGCGTGTTGTGTGTGTTTACCCCATGTTACTTACACACACACACACACACACACACACACACACACACACACACACACACACACACACACACACACACACACACACACACACACACTCGGCACACACACACACACACACACACACACACACACACACACACACACACACACACACACACACACACACACACACACTGTTAAACCTTATGTCTGTTCCTGTGTTTGTTATAATAGTAAAGTCACTTCGTATTGGATCCCGTCGACCAACCCAAAATGGATGATGCAGCACGATTTGCTGTTTTGGCTTGTGAGAGATAGGACTTTTTTAACTTCACCACAAACTTCTGCCTTCTTGCTGTTCTGGATAGGGGCTAATACCATCACCCTCGTGTGGATTGACTTTGTTCCTTATTAACCACTGCTGTAACGGTTGCATGTGAAGTAACCCTAGTGGCACCACCTGAGAAGCTGCTGCCATCAGACAGAGGAGTCTCCAGCCACACTTCACTGATGTCTGATATTTTCCCATCAGATGGGATATCTGCTCCCTCAGCATCAGAACCCTCTGGGGGGGAAGACAGAAACCAGTCCAGAGCCAAGTCCAGAACCAAGCCCAAATACATTACTGTCCTGCACGGAGTCAGGCAGCTCTTCTCCTCATTCAATGTCAGGCCTAATCTGAATAGGTTCGACAACACCGCCTCTGTATCGCTTCTCACTTGCTGTTTGGTTGGGGCACATATCAACCAACGTCCAAATAATTCATAATGCGAATTCCACGCCGAGGGAGAGGAATTAGTGTGTGTGTGCATTCATGCATTTCGTAAAAGTTTGTGGAGCTAGATACAGCCAAAGGGGGAGGACCTTGTATTCGTACGTGTTGTCTTGAAAGAACAACTGAGTACTTTCTGTGATCTCTGTGGATGGGAATGTGAAAATAGGCATCTCGGAGGTCCACTGTAGTGAACCAGTCCCCCTGCCTTATGTTTGTGAAGAGGGTTGACAAATTCAACATTTGAAAAGGTAAGTGTTTTAGATACCATTTAAACCTTTTCAGATTCAAGGTGGGACACCAGCCCCCATCCTTTTTTTAGAATGAGAAAGTAGGTTGAATAAAATCTGAGGACAGGAAGTGTTATTGCTCCTTTCTGCAATAGCGTTGAGACCTCTGCCGAAAGGAATTTGTACTCTGCATTTCTTTTCAAGACTGTTGGAACAATACCCCGTGAACATGGTGGTTTGGTTATGAACTGGAACCTGTAGCCTGATCTTAGGGTATTGAGTTCCCAAGGGCATTGGGTACACTGGCCCCAGTGAGCCAGATGCTGAGGTGTAAAGTGTGTTTACACCTCAGCATCTGGCTCACTGGGGCCAGTGTACCCAATGCCCTTGGGTACCAATACCTGACAGTTGCCTGCCTGTCTGTTTCGCGTCACCTGCTGGCGAAATGAGTGTTTATTGCCCTGCCTCAGGCTAGCTGAGGAATTCTGGATTGAAGTCAACTGTGAACCTTCCCAGCCCTGAATAGATGAGGTTGAATGGCCCCAGCCTCCAAAGACTGCCCCATTTGCCCCATATGTTGTACCGCACATGTTAACTCCCTTGCCTTGTGTGACTGTTCCAGAGCTGCTTCTGATGGAATGCCAAAAACTTCCCCTCGTACAACTGGGGCCGGCACTACTGCCCCACAATCCTGGTCAGAAATATTTGTGCTTGGACCACTGAAGCCATGGACTGACCCAGCGCCTGGGCATGCACACTGGCCCCTCGGTCAGCATGTCAACTACTCATCTCCAGTATTTGGTCACTGGGAGCAGCAGTCAAGTCAAGACACCTTTATTTCTATAGCGCTTTTTACAATACAGATTGTTTCAAAGCAGCTTTACAATGATAAAAGGTAAATGATGAAACAGAGTTTCTTTCTACTGTACAGCAGATCTAGAAGAAAATGGCATCATAGTCCAGCTTAAGTAAGTTCAGTGATGGTTAATTTTTGTTGTAAAAAAGTTATTAATTTAGTTCATTTATATATATAGCTGCTCTGGAGAAAACAGTGATGTCATTGTCCAGCTTAGTTCAGTTTTCATACAATGGTGTCAATGCAGGCAGATCAGTAATATTGTTGAATATTAAGTGTCCCCAACTAAGCAAGCCAAAAGCCAAAGGTGACAAAGGCAACAGCAGCAGCCCCACAAGTCCTTTAACAAGCCCTCTAAATAGACCAACAAGAGGGATTTTGTACCAGAAAGCCTTGCTGCCAAAGCTGATGCCTGATAAGCTTTACATTCACAGCACTGCAGCACTTTTTCGGATGGGTTGCATCCAGAGGTCACGTTAACCGGAAAAGTTCCGTCATTGACAGAATTTTTTAGCAGTGACGGAAAAATCTGAAAGCTGTCCGTCATTTTGACAGATTACGTGAGGGTGATGTATTGTAACTTGAAACTGTAATTCTTACCCCTGTCCACTTGGTGGCGAGTGTGCTCTTGCTGACTATCAAGTTAATGGTCAACGAATGGCTTTTCTGAGTTACATGACATTGTTTACAAGCTGTTTTATTGACATCTTTCTGGGGTTGAAACACTGATTGTGCGATTACATGAGAGACATGATACGGATTTCGGTAAGTTGACTGTACCTTTCAACATATTTTCTGATGTTCATTCATGTTTATTTCGTTCTGAAACATATTAAAGAGAAAGGGATGATCGTGTTCACTCGCATTTCACTTTGCTTGAATTGAGGCGTTTCAGTGATCTCTCGCATCACATTAAAGAGCGCAAAAAATTGTTTATTGTTTGAATTTTGTGAATTCAAAGAATTTGAAAGCTGAGACTTTGTTTCATATCAAAAGTAACAAAGCACAAAGCTTATTGTGATTCGTTGGACAAACATTCATGATGAAATGCACAGTCTCTGTTCAACTTTCTCTATATATAAATAAATAAGTGCATAATATAGCCTATATGCTTGTCCTGTAAGTTTGTGAATAAAAAGGAAAATGTAAACAAAAACAGAGCCTATTAAATGGCTTATTATCTTTAAGATATTAAAATTAAAATGACGGGTAATAAAAGATTGACAGAATTTTTACAACCCTGTCCATCATGAGGAAGTCTAACGCGACCTCTGGTTGTATCTCTACCTGCTCTTGCTGTTGCTCTAGCCACATAGGCCCCACCAGTGGCACTGCGGCAAGGCCACAGCCATCCGCCCCGACACATTAGCTTACCGTATCTTGGGTAAAGCGGTAGTCCTAGGTGCCTTCCAAGAAAAAGGTACTTGAGCTCGCTCTGCTGCTCTAGAAATCACAGCCTTATCTGATGGATCAAGAGATGCTGGATCTGAGGCATGTGAAGTATCCTTATCCAGTTCAGAGTATGAAAGACCCATCCTTGAAGGGTCATCCCCCTCATCCCACGTCTCTTAAGCTACCAAGGAAGCTCACTGACTTACTTCTTATATATATTTAATGAAGCAAAATTACTTTATCAACCAGAACTTAGTCTTCATCCTTACGAATGAAGAGGCGCTTGGCGGGTGATTTTGTACTCACCAGTTCAATAATCTTTCTTCCACCTGAGAGAAGAGGTTCAAATCAGTTTTTCCCTTTAACTCCCTATACAGCTCCGCTCCCCTAGGAGGCTCTAGGAGCATTGCACCTGTATTTATTTAGGATGATTACGTGCAGGTGCAGCGTGTTAATTTGATATACGATCTCCTGACAGCTCGCCCTCTAGCGAGGCAAACCCATATGGTGGCGTGTTGTCTGTGATAAAATAGAATGCAAGGCTTAAAAACGCATTCAAACGAAAGCTTTTGAGATGGCACAGAACGGCAATGTCCTGTGCGCATAACTGCGATAGAAAGGATAGTCCAAATTTTTTATCGGTTGACAAATTTCTACTGGTAGGTTACAATCGGGTTAAAGGCACACCTTAAGAAAGAATTTGCTTTTCGCTATTCCCACTATTTTGTGAATGATTGCAGAAAAAAATCGAATTTTGTGTGAAAATAAATCATAAAAGTGGTATTTTTACCCCCCACACAGGGAAAAAGGCAAAGTATTAATTCAAATACGGTAACACTTTATAATAACGTTCAGTTGTAAGTCATTTATAAGTGGTTAGTTAATGATGAATTAATCATTTACAAAACATTCATAAATGATTAGCAAGTGATATACTAACATTTTATGTATGTTTTGTAGATTCAGTAATAAGTCATTTACATTTGATTAGTTAATGTTTAACTAATCATTTACAAAACATGACTATGCGTTTCATAAATGTTTAATAAATTGTAAAAAACTATGTGTATGTTTTGCTCACATCAGGTGCACAGTGGTTAAAGACTCCATGTGTTTCAGAGAAGACAGCTGTCTATACCCTCACTAGTCAGCACTTACACTGCAGTACACACTACAGTGTTCAACACCCATTATAGATGAATAAATCATTTACACACTTTGTGCATCCCCTAATCTAAAGTGTAAACTATTCATCACTTGTAAATGTGGTACACATCATTCGTATAAGATTTGTTGATCTTATGCCTTATTGATTCTTGAAGTGGTAATCTACGAATGATCTGTAACACATTTACCAAGTGATGAATAGTTTACACTTTAGATTAGGGGATGCACAAAGTGTTGTAAATGATTTATTCATGCGTTTAGACATCATTGTGTTGAACACTGTTACTTACCTGTTACAAATGATCTGTACATGTATACAAGGGATTTACAACACTTTCTGCACCCTCTAATTGCTACATACATACATACAAAAAAACCCCAACATAATTTATTAAACATTTATGAATCGTATATTCAGTTTTGTAAATTATTAGTTAATCATTAACTAATCAATTGTAAATGACTTATAATTGAATCTACAAAACATACAGTACTGTGCAAAAGTCTTAGGCATGTTAATATGGTTTTAAGTCAGTTTTTTATATATATTTTGCTGTAGTGTGTCAGTAGGAAATATCAGTTTACATTTCCAAATATTCTGTTTGCCATTAATTGTAATAATCCAGTGAGATTTCTGTGAGTCTGACAACAGCCGGTATGATCTGATCTCACCATCATTGAGTCCGTCTGTGATTACATGAAGAAACAGAAAAAACTGAGACAGACTAAATCCAGAAGAACTGCGGGAACGTCTACAAGATGCTTGAAGAAACCTTCCTGCAAAGCTACCTGAAAAACTATGCGCAAATGTACCTGGACAAAAGCCGTTTTAAACGCAAAGGGTCGTTACACCATATATTGATTTGAATTAGTTAATAGAAGTTAAATCATAAATAAATTCAATTTGTGATTTTATTTTTGAAAGCATTCTCACTTTACAGCATTTTAACACAAGTGCCAGTACTTTTCACAGTAGGCTACTGTAGCTTTGCAGGAAGGTTTCTTCAAGCATCTTGGAGACGTTCCCGCAGTTCTTCTGGATTTAGTCTGTCTCAGTTTTTTCTGTTTTTCATGTAATCACAGACAGACCCGATGATGGTGAGATCAGATCATACCAGCTGTTGTCAGACTCACAGAAATCTCACTGGATTATTACAATTAATGGCAAATAGAATGTTTGGAAATGTAAACTGATATTTCCTACTGACACTCTACAGCAAAAGATATAAATAACTGACTTAAAACCAAATTTGTAAAAATTAAACAAAATTATTGTTTTGCACAGTACTGTACATACAATAATTAACATATCACTTATTAATAATTTATGAACGCATAGTCATGTTTCGTAAATAATTAGTTAATCATTTACTAATCACTTGTAAATGACTTGTAACGGAATTTACAAGACATACATAAAATGTTAGTACAACACTTGTAATCATTTATGAATGTTTTGTAAACGATTAGTACATCATTAACTAACCACTTATAAATGACTTACAACTGAACGTTATTATAAAGTGTTACCAAAAATGGATTTGAAAAATACATAAACAAAATTATTTTAAAAAGTAAAGATTCTGAAAGCATTGAATGAGATCCCATTATAATTTAAAACAGATTTACAGTGGTAACGTTAAATCATATTTTATTTTATGATATGATTCATTTCATATTTTAAAATATGATGGTTTCATTACCTTGAACAAAACTGAAAATCATTAAGACGACATTTGTCTAAAAATATATTCAATAATTTTAGCGATTCTCATTTGCAACTTAAATCTGCAACATTTTAGAAAACATTAAATATTAGGACAAATTAGCACAGAATCAACTTTGAGTTGCTGCCCATGATTGTGTCAAGGATCAGACAAATTTTCATGTGCATCTTGAAAAGCAGTTGTTCCCTTTTGAGAGCGGTAACTACATTGCGTAGCAACGTTGCGGGAACTCCTCCCTTCTCCACTTTTGCTGAAATCTTATGGGCTAACACCAGCTTGGAACAGCTGGCCAATTGTCGCGACAATTGCATCAGAATCTCTTTCTTCAAGCTGCCATCGTGATAGCTACACCAGGAGGACTAGGACCTTTTTCTCTAAGCATCCGATGGCCTCAACTTGCCAAATTTGAGTAACTTGCCTTCACAGACTCCACGAGCCCCCACTGCGCCAAGCTGCCGGTGCGGGCCCTAAGAACCAGGAGGGAAATGGTTTGTGCTATAACGGGGACGAGGCCCACTGCTGCCAGCGAGCCATTGGTGGGCCCTTCCCTGCCTGGAGGCGAAGATGACGACGGGGATGACGACGTCTCTATGTTGTTGTCGGCATCGGAGAAGGACTGGGCAGCATCCGAACCGGTCCGCCCCGACCAAGAGGGACCTGTAGACCTCCAGGAGGAACTCGTCAGGATCCTCGGCAAGGTTTTCATGGAGTCGGACTTGACGTGGAATGCTCGGACGAGACTACTAAGAGTAAGCTGGGCTTGTGGTATTTCCAGTCGGGCTGCCGCCAGGCCGCTTCGAGGAGGAGTACCCCATTCTTCCTGGACGTCCACGAGCACGTGGTGAAGTCGTGGTCTGCACCCCAATCGGCATGCACCCACTCTGCCACGCAGTCTATGTTTGCCCACGTGGATGGGGCGGAAGCCCACGGCTACGTGTGCATGCCCCCCGTCGAGAAGACGTCGCCACGTACCTGTGCCCGTCCTCCTCTTCTCTGAGCACGGACCTCAGCCTGCCATCCAAGCCTTGCAGATTCACGGCCCACCAGGCTGACAAGGCCTACGCATCTGCAGGTGAAGCAGCATCTGCTCTTCACTCCATGGCCATACTTTAGGTGTTCCAGGCCAAACTTATGCAGTCCCTGGATGGCAGCATCGCGGATGCTGACGTCATCGAGGATCTGCGCGTGGCGACGGACCTCGCACTTATGGCGACCAAGTGTTCCACCCAGGCCATCAGCAGCTCCATGGGGTTTATGATCATCCTTAACAGGCACCTGTGGTCAACCCTAGCTGACCTGAAGGACGTGGACCGCAAGACGCTCCTTAAAGCTCCAGTCACTCCCTCCGGCCTCTTTGGTGACACCGTGGAGTCAGTCACGGAATGTTCTCCGAGACGCAGAAGCGAGCGAAAGCGATGAGCCACGTGAAGACCCGTCATTCGCTCCAGCCCTTGTCGAGATCTCGCTGTTCCTCAGCGCCTTGCCCCGCTCAGGGACCGGCTAGACAGCCCGCCGTGGCGCCCCGCCCCGAACCGAATGTTTGGGAGGAAGCATTAGGGTCAGAGGAGAAGCCCGCAATGCGAGAAAGTCAGCACGCCATCCTCGGCTACCAAGTCTTCATCCTGACGGATCGATCAAGAGGAGGAGAGAGTTTGCTGGAGGCCCTGCCCCCAAGCACCGTGTTCTGCATTGTGTCCCCTATGTTTCTGCAGGCGACAAATGCAATGTTTGTGTAAATGCTGTGTCTGTTTGTTGAGTTCCACAATAAAAACATGTATCCCTTCACAAAAAGAGCTTTTTCCTCCTCTTACGCCCAACACTGTGTCACTCGCCCTGCCCCAGAGCAGCCCATAACTATAATGGCCTCTAGAGGGCGTGAGAGTGCAAATATTACCCCGCCACGCGCCGTTTCCCGGCAGCACTTCTAGCCTCGCTGGGGTGGGGCTCCAATCAAAAATCGTGTAACGCTGTCAGAGTTTTAAGTCTGCCCAGGATGAATAGAAAAGACAGCGCAAACGGACGGTAGTTCCACGAGTCTTTATATAATTCCTCTGTTAAATGCACTCCTCTCATACATGTCATAGAGCGAATATTAACAGGGGAAAAACACTCTGAAAACACGCTACAAATAAGAGTAGAAAGTAAACACAATAAATTAAAGGAGCAGTCGGTAGAGCGGTCATCTCTCTCTTCTCACGAGCAATACTCTTTTTCTCACTGCGCACGCGCTCACTTGAACAGCACGCATACAATAACGTGTCATCTTAAAGGCATATACAACATTCATGTCATGAACACTATAACATTAGGTGGCCGTTACAGATCCCCCCCCAGGAAGGTAAAGGCTGCCCTCAGCCGTGCACAACTGAGTACAGCATCACTTTAAACAACATCATACATGAAAAGTGTCAAAATAACAGAACCATACAGGAGAATGTATTATTAAGGTACACACTGGCATACATGACAGTATAGATGGACCAAAATACATTGTCTGCAGCAGCATTTTTCAAACAAATGAAAACAGCGTGTAACCAAACAGAAACATAATATAGGACATCCTTTTTTTTACACTTTTACACTTTTCCTCTTTTTGTGTACAACATTGTAACAAGCATGTCAACAGACTAAGTATTAATACTAATTCTCAATTTTCCTCTTTTCTCAAATTTAAACCTTCTGCCTTTCACAGTGACAAACCAAGCAAATGAACACACATGTAATCTAAACACTATTTAAGGTACAGTCTGTCTGTGTGGTACACATTCGTCCACTATTACTCGACCAGTCTGAGGTGATTCTTGGTGCGCGTCGAGGTCTCAAGTCATAATGGTGTCTGTCAGGAACATTATCACTAACAGTCAAGTCATCGTTTCGAGACCCAACCTCAACCTGTAGGTCAGGCAACTCATCAACACTGTCCACATTTCCTGACACATCATGAGCACTGGACGTCACAGGGAGACTATAGTCAACGTTGATTCCCAAGTCCGTTAGGTTTACGGCGCTAGCACCGGCACTATCCTCTGTTTCCTCCGGCACTTCATCAAGCAAAGAACTGTCAGCTGATGTTTCTACGACAGAAACCCCTGTGGGCTCAGTCTCTGACTCAAGCGGTTCCCAGGTACGAAAAGGAAGCAGATTTACGACATGAAATACACCTGGGTCCGCCCCTGTACTCGTGTCTATGAGTCTGTAGTTCACTTCCGACAGTTTTTGTGCAATTTGGTAAGGGCCATTATATAGAGGTGCTAGCTTAGCCGTGAAGTTCGCCAGTGCATCCGAACGGGGATGAGTCTTAATTCTGACCAACTCATTTACAGAGTAAGACACAGGCCGACGTCTCTTGTCGTAGTACTTCTTTCTTTTGTCATGGTTCTCATCCAAAACGGACCTAGCATGATCATGTGCTTCTCTGATCGATGACTCAAGCTTTCCGGGTATGGGATACCAGGTTCATCCCCACCCTCACTATTAGGCTGAGTGATGAGGTCAAGAGGGGTATTCAATTCTCGTCCATACAGCAACATGGATGGGCTTTGGCCCGTGCTTTCATGTGGAGCAGTCCTCAAAGCAAAACAAATTTGGGGCAGGTAACGATCCCAAGCAGTGTGCTTGTTACCGACGTAAGCACGGATGGCAGTTTTCAACGTCCGATTCACCCTCTCCGTTGCATTCGTCTGGGGGTGATATGCAGTTGTAAGTCTGTGTTCCGACCCCAGTGTGGTGAGAACATCCCTGAATAGTTCACTCACAAATGGTGACCCTCTGTCCGAGATCAGGTAATTAGGCACCCATGTCGTGCGAACACCTCGCTAAGCAACTTGCTGGCAGCAACTTGGGCAGTCGCTTCTCGTACTGCACTAACCTCCACCCACTTCGAAAAATAGTCCACAAAGACCAGAATGTAAGTATTACCGCAGGGTGTGCGCGGTAAAGGACCCACAAAGTCCACTCCAGTATACTCCCAAGGTCTTTGAGGGCGGATGGGAACCATGAACCCAGCAGGTTTCCTCTGGCTTGGTTTTGTGAACTGGCAGACAGTACAGGAGGCAACATACTTCTTAGCGTCAGACGACATTTTTGGCCAGTAAAATCGAAGTTTCAGCCGCGCTATAGTCTTCGTCATGCCCAAGTGACCAGCCATCGGGTGATCATGGTAATATTCCATCAAACTCCTTTTCATAGCCGTAGGTGCGTACAGTTTAAGGCGCTTCATAGGGTGAAGATTACAAGCCACTTTGTCATCCACAAAGTACAGGAGTCCATCCTGGATCTCATACTGAGACAACTCCTCAATGCTATTCTCATCCTGTGCCTCCAACATCCGCAGAAGCTTTCCAGTCTATGGGTCGTTGAGCTGCAGCTGCCTAATGTGCTCCCGATCTGAAAACATTACAGGGGGTAAAGCACGCAGGTCCAGTCCCCCAATAATGGCATAATCAGGGAGAGTCCCAAAGGTACACTGCCAGAAGGAACAGGGTTGCGTGAAAGTGCATCAGGGACACTGTTACTTGTCCCTGGCTTATGGACAATGTTAAAGTCGAAGTCCTGCAATCTGAGAGACCACCTAGCCAGCCGGCCAGAGAGGTTTGGGCGCGACATAAGCCATCTTAAACTGCTGTGGTCTGAAAAAATTGTCACGTGTAGACCCTCGATATAAGGCCTGAAGTGTTCGAGGGCCCAGATGACCGCTAAGCACTCCTTTTCCTGAGTAGAATAGGGTTTTTCAGACTTATGGAGGCCACCACAACATCTCTGCTATTTTTGTCCTTCTGCATGAGTGCGGCGCCAAGTCCACTGTCGCACGCATCCGATGGATAGAAAAAGGAAGAGAGAAGTCCGGGAATGTCAAAATAGTCAGTTTTTCCTTGAGATAATCCATGGCCATCTGACATTCATTTGACCATACAAAGGGAACATCCGTCCTGGTTAACGCAAAGAGTGGCTCAGCATGTCGGGCATAATCCTGGATGAAACGCCTATAATAGCTGGTCATTCCCAGAAACTGTCGGACTTGTTTCACATTAACTGGGGTATGAAAATCAATCACTGCTCTCACTTTTTCCTCATTTGGCATGATACCATTTGGGGTGATTTTGTAACCCAGAAAGGTGAGTTCGCTCCTGCAGAACTGGCATTTTGCCAGCTTGATAGACAGTCCAGCAGATTCCAGCCTGGTGAGAACCTCTCTCAGGTCCACAAGGTGCTGCTCGAAAGTAGGCGACGCCACCACAATATCATCTAAGTAGACGGCACACAACTTATAGATGAGACCTGCAAGGACTGTGTTCATGAGCCTTTGAAATGTGGCGGGCGCATTGCACAATCCAAAAGGTAAGACCCGAAACTGAAATAACCCACAGTGGGAAATGAAAGCAGTCTTTGGCTTGGAGTTCTCTGCCACTGCCACCTGCCAGTAACCTCTGGCCAAGTCAATGGTGGAAATGAAAGTCCCTCTAGCCAGGAAGTCAGAGATTCATCAATCCTCGGTAGAGGATAAGAGTATTTAACTGTGAGCTTATTTAGTGCACGATAATCGACACAGAACCTTGGCTCTCCTGAATGTTTTGGTACAATTACAACTGGGGCAGCCCAAGGACCAGAGGCATGTTCAATTATTCCTTCTCTCAACATGTCTTTGATTTGAGACTCAATGAGTTCCTTTTTAGCAGGAGAAGTGCGGTACGGGGCAAGGTGAACCGGTTTTGCATCAGCTGTAACAATTTCATCCTCCACTAGAGAGGTGCGTCCTAAATGTCCATCAAACAACCCGCTGAAGGTCTTGAGCATTTCAGTTAATTTGTGTTGCTGCTCGTTTTCCAGCGATGATTCTCAACCTTCTCAGACAGGGCAGAAGAATTGAAATCCAGGCAGGACAAATCAGGATCAGGACTAGGTATCTTTAAGTCAGCACCCTCTAACTCCTCAAGGGGCACCGGCTCATCGCCGAGCACTACCGTCCTGGACAAATGACTCTTGCGCCAGGCGCAAATCTAAAATGGGTTGGTCTGAAGTAGCTTCATTATTCATAGGTGTGGTTTGGGCGTAACGTGAAATAAACCAATCAGAGCGTCATCTCACATTCCCTTTAAGAGCAGAGGCGCTTTTTCCATAGCGGATTGCTATTGTAACGGCAGATTTGCCAGGCGCGCGCCAGGAGCGGTTCACAGCCAAGGAGAGCAACGCTCTCGTCACGGCCGTAAAAGAGAGAAATTACATTGAAATGGAGAAACCCACCCAAAGTAACTTCGGTTAAACAGGCGTATGATAATTTGGGTAAATGTGTAAGCTAGATGTATGCTTTTATAATAAATTATCTATCTATCTATCTATCTATCTATCTATCGCCTTGTGAGTACCCTGAATTTTTAAGTGACTACTGGTTTAGTTAAATTGCAAGTCCAGTTTGTTACAGTGGCACTCATATCCACAGTGAGTGGCTGAGAAAATGTAGGTACAGCACT
This sequence comes from Leuciscus waleckii, assembly GCA_900092035.1. Lineage (NCBI taxonomy): Eukaryota > Metazoa > Chordata > Actinopteri > Cypriniformes > Leuciscidae > Leuciscus > Leuciscus waleckii. The sequence continues at coordinate 289,919 of FLSR01004873.1, forward strand.
ATAAGTTACATTGACTGGCACTGACCTTTGAACTGTTGACTGGGAGCTGGATGTGGGGTCACAGGCACGGTAGACTCTTGATGTGTTAAACGGTCCATCATGTCCTTTTGTAGGTCAATCGATTCGCGAAGACACCGCTGCAGCACTGCCACTTCTGCTTGTAACAGCTTGTTTTGAGACTGTAAATCTTCAACAGTATGCTGTGACGCTCCCTGTTGTAGGAAAGAGTCTTCATCTGTGGGCCAGTCAGTAAAGTCAGACTGAAAGTCAGGGTGAGTAGCCATTATGTATGAAATCACAATCAATTAATAAATGCAAATAATAAATCAAGATACCGTAAATGTACACAAATATATGAGTCAAAAGCTGTACTAACTTTGTACTAACTGTTACTTTTCTACCCCCACAAGAAAAACAGCAGTGTTTATGTAAAAACTCAGAAAATTAACTTCTGCCCTGGTTTTCCGCTTTAACTGCAAACCAAGATATGTTGCACAACAGTATAACACAGCAATGTTACCCACAAAAAAAAAGTATCAGAAAAAACGCTGAAAAATTTGTGATTAGCACGATAGTCTCAACAAAAATGTACTCACCAAGTGTCCTTTCCAAATGCAATCTATTCCGCACGTGCTGGTTTGAAATGAACAGATACGCACACCCAAAAAAAAAGAAGAGAAATTTTTTTTAAATTAAGTCCCAGAAGTGTTTCACATAGTATTCGATTCTTTATGTCCCAGAAGTGTTTCACACAGTCTTCACTTCAATGTTCCCTTTTTTTTTTATCCGTTAATGACTGTCCGATCAACACAAAAGATACGATTGTTTTTGTTTCTTTCAATATAGTTCAGTTCAGTTATTGATCCACATCCCACAAGGAAAAACGTTGAGAGAGAAGAAAAGAAAAAAAATCCTCCAACCGTTTATATACTATGAAAACAGTCAATATTCGGGCGATCCACGAAAATAGTATTGGAAATCAGTCGAAACCAACATAAAAAACAACATCACCTGAAAATCAGTCACGCACCGACCGCATGGTGTCCATAGTTAGCAAGCTAGTCAGCACGGTGGAATGGAAAAACTCCAGCAACGAAAACCTCTTCCAAAAAAAATAAAAATTAATAACAATCCGAACCTCCTTGTAGATAAAGAACAAGAATAACAATCCGAACCTCCTTGTATATAAAGAACAAGAGATGACCGGTGAATCCAGTTGTTCGGGCGCCAATTTGTAACCCTGTCAGAGTTTTAAGTCTGCCCAGGATGAATAGAAAAGACACCGCAAACGGACGGTAGTTCCACGAGTCTTTATATAATTCCTCTCAGTTAAATGCACTCCTCTCATACATGTCATAGAGCGAATATTAACAGGGGAAAAACACTTACAAAACACGCTACAAATAAGAGTAGAAAGTAAACACAGTAAATTAAAGGAGCAGTCGGTAGAGCGGTCATCTCTCTCCTCTCACGAGCAATACTCTTTTTCTCACTGCGCACACACTCACTTGAACAGCACGCATACAATAACGTGTCATCTTAAAGGCATATACAACATTCATGTCATGAACACTATAACATTAGGTGGCCGTTACACATGTCGCCAGTGCCTATGGTGTTATGCAAAATCAGGGAAGAGAGAGTGTCAGTGATCCTCGTGGCCCCGAACTGGCCGAACCAGCCCTGGTTTGCGGACCTAGAGAGATAATGGTGGCTCCCCCATGGCAAATACCCCTCAGGAAGGACCTGCTGTCTCAGGCGAATGGCACGATATGGCACCCCAGCCCTGAGCTGTGGAACCTTCATGTGTGGCTGCTTCAGGGACCTTAAATGAGCGAGACACTCTGCAGTCACGATTGCTGGGCACATTCGCAGAAAAGACAGCGCGCCTTCTGCTAGGTGCCTTTACGCTCTAAATACACTTGCAAAATGGTGCCAGCACATCGATATCGATCCAGTGATCTGTTCTTTGTCGGATGTTTTGCGCTTCCTACAGCACAGACTGGACAGCGGGAGTTTGCCATCCACGCTGAAGGTGTATGTGGCCGCTGCTTCGTTTGCTCCCCGGTTGACGGTGTAATGGATTTTTTAATTAATCAACTTTAATTAATCAACTAACATTTGTTTTTCTTGCAGGAATGACATTCATATGCTTTTAAATGTTTCCAAACTCTTTGGGGAAAACTTGTGACTTTGTGTATGTGTGTGTGTAAAAATAGGGACCATCCTGCGGTGGTAGAGAAGATGGAGGGAAGAAGCCATCTTTTTGGTGGAGGGAAGAAGCCATCTTGTTGATGGAGGAAAGAAACCATCTTGGTGGTGGTGGGGTGGATGGTGGTGAGTGAAAGCGTTCAGCATCTGCGAACTCAGACAAGTGTAAGTACGGGTCCTTTATACTTCTAGTATTAGAACATAATTGGATAGATGAGAAGGTAATAAGTGACGCGGAACAATTTTGGAACAATTGAGTCTTTCCGGCAGAACTTACGCTAAAGCTTTCATTTCTCAAACCTTGTGATAAGTAATCACAAAAACAGAGTTTGCTTGTGCCAGTGACAGAGGGAAAAGGTTGGGGCTTTTGAACCAATTGAACCAATCATATTGAAGGTGACATGTTAGTCTTTTTTGTTTTCTCGATTCTATAACAACTGTTGCATCCGTATTTTCTGGTGGGATTCTCAATGGAATTTGTCTGAGATCCTCCGGCCTTGCTTCTTGGGGAGATTCCCTGAGAACTGCTCGGGAAGATCTCCTGGCTGTGATTAAAGCATTTAACCCTTTCACAAGTAAGTTTAAAATATTCTGGCTGACCCCCCAGCGTGAGTTTTTCAAGGCGACCGTTATTTAGACTGTGTCACTTTATGGTTTCCATGGTGACGCGTCATTGCTTGTCACGTGACACACCGCAGCAACAACAGAGCTGAATGAATGATGATCTGCTTTTATGTCATTTTTCCTTTTTTATTCAAAATATTCACAACTTTGTTAGATATGGCATGAAATATCTGATATTCCGATTGTCAAATATATGCAAGTGGAAGTGTTTTGTTGTTTAAACACCTTTATAACGATCGCGTTAGTGAGCTGTATGCGCGATGGGCGCCGCCATCTTAGTTTGTGCCGCAGACGGCAGTTCAGAGAATCGGATCTGTTGGATTTACAACACGCGAATTCATCCATTTCTCCCGAAATACATAAAAGGAAGTGGCTGGTGAACTGGGAGAAGAATAGAGTAATCTTTAAGTTACTTACACAATGTGTATCTGATATGAATAAAACGAGTCTAATTATAATGGAAAGGATTATTATTGCCTCTTCCTTTGACATCAGTGTGTATTTTACAAACTCTAAATGTATTGTTTTTTTTAGTACTTATTAGACTTGTAGTCAAGACCGCCTAAACCGAGACCAAGACACTACCAAGACCAGAGGGTATCGAGACCAAGACAAGACCAAGACAGACCAATTCAAGACCAAGACCAAGTCGAGACCAAGTCGAGACCGGAGGGAAAAAAAACAGTGTTGAAGCTAAGCAACTTGTATGAATTCAAGAACAGCAGCATACTAGGGTTCAGCCGCAGTTTACATTCAATAAATATTAGACGGTATTACTTCAACTACACAGGCAGAACAATACAGAGACAGACCATGTCATGTGTGTGACTGTGAGCTCACTGTAAATGTTTTTGCAGACTGGGTGAGATCAACTATGTGTAGCAATTGCATGACGGCTGTTACTGCATGTTAGAGGACTGAGACTCCCTTAACTTTTGTGTACTGTTGAGGACTGACATGACTGGTACTGACTGGTTCATCTGACAAAACATCAAACACCTCCAACACCATCTTGCTCCTCCAACAACTGTCTAAAGAATGAGAAATATGTAACCAATTGAAATTATACTCAATGTGTAGATGAAATCGTAACATCAAATTAAAGATACACAATTGTAAACTTGGATTAGGCCTAATGTTTAGTCAACACAACGGGGATATGCATATGATATTTAAAAGACCATTTATTTAGTCTAACACCATCTTAAATACAATACTGTAATCAAACAACACACACACACACACACACACACACACACACACATCAAGTCACAAATTCCTGCCTATCTCTGCCGATTTCGAGTCTCCAAATTAATCCATTCTGCAACTTTTAAATACATACCGGTAATTCAATTTTTAAAAACGAAATTATAGGCTGAAGTGCAGGATCCGAAAGTTGGTAGTTTTGTCGCTATGGTTACATACACACACACACACACACACACACCGTTGGCGGTGCGCTCAAAGTCATCTGTCAGTTGTGCAGTTACCCAAAATCTCCTGAATGAAGTTAAAACCCATCATGTCACTGATATGTGTTTTTTAAATCAAGTGATCAAAGTGCTCGTTGCCGCTGCGATCAGTGGCGCGGATAAAGTGTTTTCTCGTGTGGCTCACGCACACGCCGCACTTTCATTCGGACACGCGCTTCAATCCGTTCCGTTGCGGATAATAATGTTGCATTATCGAATGTTGTGTCATCGTGGATATTGTAGTATTGTATTGCTAAATTCCCCGACCACTATGTCGGTCTGAGACAGCGAGACCTAGACAAGACCGAGAGGTACGAGACCAAGACAAGACCAAGACCAAAGACCGTCAAGGCCATGACAAGACCGAGACCACGTAAAAGTGGTCTCGAGACCGGTCTCGAGACCAAGACCGGTCTCGAGACATACATCACTAGTACTTATATGTCTGAAACCTAAATAAACATTATGTGGTTGAAAACACTGAAAAGTTGTGATATATGACAGCTCTGAGCGCGCCTGTCTCTGGCTCAGCGCCAGCCAACGCACGAAAGCACATTTGAATTTAGCAGTTGATCACGTCATGCACTGACCGTTCTAATCACACCGGTGTGATCGTACGCTCCAGGGACCAGCATAGACTGATCACACCGGTGTGATCGTACGTGCAAAAGGGTTAAAGGACATTTGCTTGAGTCTGTTTGTCGATTTATTCCTGCGCAGGAAGCTAGTTTAGGAAGCTAATTTAGGAAGGAAGCTAGTTTAGGAAGCAAGCTAGTTTAGGGGAACAAGTTAGTTAGGTGACTATTATTGAATGGGACGTCGATTTGTAGACGAGACCCAGAAAGACTAAACGTTGACAGTAGACGTTCGGGGACGTCGATTTGTAGACGAAACCCAGATAGTTAGGTTTAGGGAAAAATCAACCACAACGGGCAATCGATCGGTAAGCACACTCTGGTGACCAGATTTCTCAGGGGAACGGGGAGATTGTGTCCTTCACGGCCACCATCTGTGCCGCCGTGGGATCTAGCTCTAGTTTTGAGGGCTCTTTCTCTACCGCCAATCGAGCCCCTAGCTTCGATTGCGGTTAAGGAGATCTCCCTGAAACCGGCTTTACTCTCTCCTCTGCGAAGTGCATTGGAGACTTACAAGCGTTCTCGGTGAACGATGATTGTATCAGTTTCGTGCTGAAGTCACTCTCTACACCGTTCAAAGCACAGGATTTGCACAGGAAAGATTTTCCCCTTAACGTCAGAGCTCATTCGACGAGGGTGGTTGCCTCTTCGTGGGCCTGGTCTAGGGGGATGTCTATCCAGGATTTATGTTTTGCTGCTGGCTGGTCTTCTCAGAACACCTTCGCCAGATTTTACAAGCTGGATGTACCGTCTGTGGCGTCGCAAGTGCTTTCGGTGAGTTAAGTTTCTTACTGATGTATTGTGAACTATTGTAACCAATTATGCAGTGGTTACCATGAGCCTGTAGTATTTGCATATTTTGCGACAATTGACCAGCTGTTCCAAGCTGGCGTTAGCCCATAAGATTTCAGCAAAAGTGGAGAAGGGAGGAGTTCCCACAGCTTTGCTACGCAATGTCTCGTTTCCGCCTCTCAGGGTACCGAGGTTACGTTAGTAACCGGAGACGTTTTGGAAAGTGCTGCAGCAAGATTTTGTGCCATCTAGTGGTTTAGAGGAAAATAAAACCAAAGGAGCCTTTTACCCCATGGAGCCTTTAGCCCCGTTGTACCCTATATTGCCCACCCCTAGTTTGAAAGGACTTGAGGGTGATTAAATTTTGACCAATGATTAATATTTAGTTCAACTATTAATTAAAAAATATAGGTGTCGTTTATATCTGCAGTCATTGCATAATTGTTTAATCCAAATTCATTTTTCTATTGGGAAAATGGGCTGTTTACTTCTGGAACCCTACAGATGTGATCTATTCTCTCTTCCCAGTGTGTGTGTGTGTGAGAGACATCACAGACTGTCATGTGATTTAAAATTTTACAAGAAACACCCGGAGAGCAGAGTGGCATTTTTGTAATGCATTTTTAAAAGCGTGTTCAAACGGTCTTATAGATAAAAACTGGCAGCAGAAGTTCACGCTCCAAAAAGCAAGGTTTCTGGAATGAATTAGTGATATTTTACATACCAGTGATCCTAAGTCAGCTCTGCGGGAATGGGGATCTGCTCCCTCATTATTCCAGCTGATGATCTCACTCATGTAGGATTTCGCTGCAGGCCTTTGTATGTCAATCACCAGCAAACGCATAATCTGTTGCTGTAGCTGATGGCTGCCGATGATGCAGCACGTTGTATACTTGTTGCATTCAATCCAGAATAATGCATATTTTCAGAGTTATAAATCAGGATGATCCAGAACAGCAAAAAGAAAATTAAAAGTGTGTTTAATTACTGTCTAGAGGCAAAAATGCAAAACTGGAAACCGACAGAATTGTTTCTATGTATATTTGTGGATTAATAAAACCATTACTGTGATATTCAGCGGCTTCATATTAGCATGATAATGCATAGGACTATTATTAGGCGTCGCTAGTCCTCTTGTGCCTCCGCAGGAAATTCATGCAACATTGGTACGATATTAAAATGTCATAACAGGCAAACGCAGCACCTAGAATAGCAACTCCATGTCAACACTGGGAAAAGAATAGAACAGTAAACAAAATCCAGCATCACAGCCTGAATCTAGTGCTAGAAGTCGATGCAGGCAAGTGTGAGAGAGCTCGAGGCGAATGGTGGGTTGGTAGGAGGGTGAGGAGGGGTTGAATGCTGCAGTCCGCTGCAGCCATTGGCAGTGTCACATGAGATAGATTCAGAGGAGGATTTGAGGTGACATTTCCTCTTTTTTGAATTGTGTAGTTCTGAAAACACAAGATTCTGCATGGAACTGTTGCTGTTTATGTGGTGCATCATAATGAAATGAATGTAAATGTTTGCTGTGGGTGCAAATGGCTATTTACAAATTATTTAGACTTATAAGAACAGTATTTGAATTAAATATCAAAAGAATCATTGGACATTAGAGTTTACACACTGTATCAACCTTCAGCAGTGTCAGATGTGTCTTTCTGCTGTATTTGCTGGTGTAGACTCTTAACAGGATGTTGACAGCTAATCTAAAGAAGGCAGTTGAACCATCATTTAAGATAAATGTCAGGTTTCATTGCAATCCAGACCCCAAGCCATGTAGAAATGTCATGTGGGCAAGTGTTTGTCGGCAGCCTTTGAGAAGTGCTACGATTGCTTCAAGCTAATTAGTAGTAATGTTAGAACTGGGGTCTTTAATGAGGGTGTATTGTCGTAACAGGTGATCGGGTCATTTTCATCAAGTTTTGAATTGCATTAAATGTCAATACTGTTTTTTAGTTGTGGTCTTTGAGACCAATCATAGCAATCATTGCTGGTAGTAAAGTGTCATTTTACGTGTTGTTAGTCAGAATGAAATGTTAATTAGTTTATCTTAAGCAAAAAAGCATATTTCTTCACCAAATACATCAATATTCGATGTATAATTTGATACATTTTTGTGTTCTTTTCCATTAGGTTCAGTATGATTGTTCACTTCTTTTTGGATAAAAGTATATACAGTAGCCCTGAGAAATATTTGGACTTCAGCCACAAACATTTTTTAAAACGGTATATGCTGCATCTTAAAACATCTGTGAAGATCGACAAAATGTGTTGCAGCCAAATCCTTGGGTGCAAGTGCAAAGAAAACATATAGGCTAATGAATGTATTACATTATTGAGCAGTTCAGTTTTTTGCCATTTTCATAGGCCATCTACTCCAGAAGCTGACACGTTGGAACGCCTCCAAGACTTTAGCACCGTTTTGCTGATATAGGCGGAAATCAGTGATTTGAAGTGAATTTCACATGCAGGATGCGCTCTTTCCCCGCCTCCAAACCCCTTGCTCTGAAAGATGTCAGACAAGAGACATTGGAATACATTACAGTGATGTGCCATACCTTTTATTGAAGGCCCGAGGCTAACAATCTGGCTGGCCTGATGCCAAAGCGTATTGTCTCTACAATATCTGCAAGCCTCCTGGGAGATCAGCTTCTGCTGGACGTACAAGACAGACTGTGTTGCTTTGCCAGTTACTGACTGAGTTCAAATGATGCAAGAGAGACTAAGCCTTTAAATTTGCAGGATTTTATTTTCACCTTCAACAGCCGTAGGCTACTGACTTTTGACAATAAAAACACACACATGTTACATGCCCTTCGAGATGGAATGTCATGGAATCAAATCACACTAATACACTGAAACGGAGACAATGATTGCCACTCTAAATAATAAGCAATGGCATTTATTCATTTTAAATAGAATCACAGATTATGCTCTTTAGTTCACTGTCCAGCAACAGAGATATATTAGATAAGAGATATAATACAGCATCTATATTTCTGCAGAAAGATGTCACAGCTCTCAGGATCCTGCAGACACTCCAAAAAAGATAACGAATTCTGGGAATGAGATCTCTTATCACACACACACACCAAATCTGATTAAACTTTAATTGACTTGTGAAATCTAACCCTCTCAAAAAAGAAGCACATTTCCATAAACCCATATACTCTTGGGAAATTATAGGACACATATGTAAGTGTGGCGAGCAGGACGAGGCCGAGAAGCCGTGGGAGAATGGCGCGAGGCCGGTGGCGTGCTTGATAATAAGCGACTCCTGCACGATGCACCGGTCTCGTATCTCTCATGGAGGAGCGGAAGCGTAAAGGAGGAGCGATGACAGTGAAGATCGAAAGAGGAACAGGCCTGGACTTATGTTGTGTTTTATGTTTTATTATATGTGACAGAAGTCGTCCGTGAGGGGCTGCTGTCTTTTACTTTCGTTTTGTATTACTTTATTATTAAATTGGTGTTGAACTTTTGCTGGTTCCCGCCTCCTTCTTCCCACAACATCTAACTGCGTTACAGTAAGCAATAGCACTCACTGCTTGGTTATATCTTAAGCTTGAGCGCTTATACTTTTTGGTTTAATGAAAAATGGATGGCACGTGTACAGAGGTCATGATGTGTGCTCACCAATCTGACTCTTTCTCCTCCCTTTAAGATGTACATAACCTATTTTTCCCTACGGACCGTGGCCCTATCAGAAAAGACCTGAGGCCGCAACTCTAGACAATCAAAGCAGATCTCTTTTGAATGTCAGCATAACCTTAACCACCCTGACATGTTCAAAAGAGAAGAATTTGATCATGACCCTGCGATCTCACACTGAGATGTGCGTTTTTTTTATGAGACTGCTCTGGAAAACTATGACACTGCACTGCGTAGTTCTGCTGATGTGCCCCATACAAATCACTCATTGGATTATTCCAAATCTAACACCAGCAAAACTAGACTAGGGAAAATGTATTCTTCTATACCAACAAAACTTTAATCATGCTGGAATTTAATGAAAAAAGCCTAAATTTAACCACAGTGTTCCAGCCATCTTAACCTATACGGTTTGTATGTTACTATTCTTGTTTATTTAACAATAGCAACACAAGCTAAAATTTTAAATGGCATGAACATGTCTGCAACAGACTGAGAACCGCATGTGTCTTAGTGACAGACATAGACCAATGCAGACCAGAATAGGAAAGAGCTGTTTATCCTGATTTTTATAAGAGTGCAAGTGTAAAGTCACTCTGTTTTCTTTAGGCTTTCCACGTCATATGTTATTTTAGCTGCTCTGTTTTCTCATGGTTTCCTTACCCACACAAGTAGGTCTGTTTAAACCTAGCCCACTTTTGATGCAACCCAATTTTTCTTTGAATGCCTATTTTGAGTGTTTGTCCTTAGTTTGTTTGCATTAACCTCACAGTTTTCCCATACAGCTCTATACATTAATTATAATAAATGCAACATAAAAAAAACCTTGCCGTCAAAAATGCTAGAATATTTTCATAGTCCAGAGCTCTCAAGTGTCCCCGTTTTGTGTTTGCTTACTGCAATTTAAATTGGTTTCTCTGAGGTGCATCAAAATAGCGTCCTTTTCCAACCCTCGTTTAGAACAGGATGCCATAATAGTCAAGACTCAAGAGAAACTCTTGTTTTTTTAGTCAGGGTAGTAAATGAGCTGACATTTCAGTAACTGACTCACAGTCTTATGGGCCTTTTATAATGCATTCTTTAGACTGGACACCACATAACATCTTAAACTGTCTGGCTGATTGTGAGCGATGGAGAGCAGCCACAAAGCACTATAACCGACTCCACAACTAAAAATAGAGCATCACAAGCTTTGGAGACAATGCAATTAACTTGAGGCAAAAGTGAGAGAGATGCTGCAGTCTGGATTCATAGAATTTGGATTTTGTTGTTTAAGAGGAATAATCTGGAGATAAATAGTAAAAAATGCTGGAAATAAATAGGAAACTCTTTGGAACATTCTCAAATCATGCTGGGCAATATTTACTTTTTACAGTTATACATTTAGTAGGAGCTTTTATACAAAATTACTGACCATACTAGTGGCACCCACTTTCTTTGCATGTTAAATAATGCATTGTCTATCTTTTATCTTCTCATGAGCTAACAGAACATAAGACATCTCAGACTGGTGGAGATGGGTGGGTGAGGAGAATTAGAACTGACGTGGCACTAATCGCTCTGTGAAAAGCTGTGAGCTCTGAGTGCTGCCCAGCTTACTAAAACATTTGCACTGCACTAGCCTTAAATTTAGAAAGGTTGACGTAACTAGGATAAGACACAAAAATATATTGTTAATTGGCAAAACAGCATGGGGAGGGGTACAGATATTAGACTACGTTTGACAATTTTGCTTTTAAAAATGTTATTACGTATATTGCTCAGTATATACATTCCTTTTGAAAACACAGCTTAAACCAGCCTAAGCTGGTTTAGTCTTAAAGGGATAGTTCACCTAAAAATGAAAATGAAAATTTATTTCCAGATATAGGAGATACATTTCTAGTTCATGTTCAGCTATATGCAAAGTGATCCACATTTGGCTTTTGACCACTGAAAATGAGTAGACCTACATTTGATCAATTTACTCATGGAGCCGCATTAAGATCTCCATATCTCTGGGATTGAACCATTGAGGGCCTTTAAAATGAAGACATCAAAAGAAAACTTTGTTAAGAACCAGAATCTAAGAGGACATTAAGATATCTCGAGTATGCAAACTTGGGGCAAAAAACACAAGAAGTGCTTGGCATATAATGCAACAAAGATTGCTAAAGTAAACAGATTTAACTAATAGACCTACCAATCTCTGTGTAAAAATAAAATATTGAAGCTGCCATCTTTTTAAAGTAATTTTTACCCCTCTGTAATTTGGCTCCAAATCTCAGGTGAGAATTTTTATTTTGACCCCCTCGATAAAATAGTGGATTACCCAGTAGATATACTTCCATTACATTTAATATTTTGGAGTTCATCAGAAATAGAACGGGGTATTAGTTTACTGTCTGGAATTTGTTGTGTCTCGCTGCATCCAGTGTAGACAGCATCAAAGATTACAATGGCAGTTCTTTCACAAACTTGTCCATGTCAAATTAATATTTTGTGTTCAATTATTCACCAAGTAGCCACATAATCAGCAGAATAATTTCTCGCAGGGATGGGCGATATGGACTTAAAGATATATCACAATATTATCTGGCATTTATTGCGATAACAATATCAATGACGATATAAATATAGTACCATATTCAGCACTGTTTTTGGCTACAAGTGATAGCTGCATGCATTCATGAGAGCCTCAGAAACACAAACACTGATCTTAAGTAAAATGTACCCATCATCAAATAGGCTCCTATAAAATACCAATTACATAAAAGAATTTAAAAAAAAAAACCCAGTAAAAATCCAAACACCGTCCCTTGCAAAAATGGAAAAGTTGCAGATATACGTTTCTTCTGTAAAAGTGCAGATAATGTTTAAATAGTGCAACTGTACTGAAAAAATCACACAATTATAATTCAAATCAATTACAAGTTTGATAATAATACTGCTACGAATTCTAATACTATTAACAATATAAACCGCACTAAGGATTGATGAGCTGCTGGGTTCATGAATATTAATAATGTCTGCGTTTGCGCATTAGTTTCTGCTTGCTCATAAAAGCTGAATAATTCCAAATCAACTCCATTATTTTTACAGGAAAATACAACAAATAATATAATTTACATGTAGACGTCATGTACACGTCAATTCTGCGTGGTATGTAAAGCCCTATTCGGACGGGATTAACTTTACAAGGGTCGATGGAGTAATGTAATTTTACCACAGGACGTCTGTAATATTAATGGCCAATTCGCACGGGATAAGATATCTCAGTAAAACTAGCAGAAGTGGGAGAGTAACTCGATTTGCGCATCGCCGTCCCCCTCCTGTCGTCATGTGTGTATTACGTTGCTTCCTGATATCACGTGCGCAAACACACATAATAGGCACTTATCTAATGCCAAAAGATGTTTCGTGCCTCTAACAAGTTCTTTCGATCTTCTTTCTGATCTGAATGTTATGTGGAAAACACTTGAGTTCCCTTTCAGTCGAGATCGTCAGACGTAGTTGACGTCGACTGAATGGGATCACGCTAGGGAGCCTATCTTCTTCGAGCATGCTTGAATGGCCAATGCACGCAATGGCGACGTGAATTTGCATCACGCGCTCCACCTCGCGAGATGGGTATAAAATCAGAAGCGGATGCATACACCATCTGTCTTTCGCTTCGGACCCAATCGTTCTCTATGACGAAATCTCTGAAGAGTGTTGTTTTCTACAATGAGCAAGTGTGTCGGTGCTTCTTCAGGAAGTCTCTCCCTGGCTGGTGTTTCTACAGCGCGAGCAGCGGTGGTCGCGAGCTCTTTGAGCACTCAACTGCTGTTCTAACAGCATCACATTTCTGTTTGTGTTTGCTTGTCTGACGGCTGGTTGAGGGCGAGAAGAGTGATTGCTTCACTGGTACCTGAATAATGCCTAATGCCTGAATAATACCTGAACTTCGTATTTTGAGCACTTCTTGCGTTGTTGTTGCTTTTGCCTCTTTATGATGACTCGCTGAATTTTGTCCTAATTTGTAAGTCGCTTTGGATAAAGGCGTCTGCTAAATGACTAAATGTAAATGTAAATGGTACAGGCTGCACCATCCCTGTCAGTGTTGCAGCGATCATTCCCCTGGGTGCTCCGGCACTGGTGAGAGGTTTCTCACTTCCTGAAAGAGCAACACGGGTGCGTTTGCGTCTTTTTCAAGATGTCATTCCGCCCGTGCATTTCTGGATGTGGTCGTTCCCTGTCCACTTCTGACGGTCAAGATTGCTGCGTCACGTGTTTGGGTGTTCAGCACGCTTAGGCAGCTTTTGTGGACGGTTCATGTTCCCATTGCGGTATTTCGGATCTCTGTGTTAAGACCGAGACTCGCCTTTGTCCGCGAAGGTGCAGTCCCCATTACCACGGCCCACCCTAGGGTGCCGTGTGGGATGGGTGATCGGAGATCAGTGATGGAGTTTCCGCCCGGTAACCATTCCCTGTGGGCTCCTCACTCCTCCATCACACCGATACCGGTGAAGCCCCCTGCTGAGAGTACTAGTCTCTCTGTAATGGCACAGCGACACGTTCCGGGTGAGAATCACCCCAGCCTGCCGCAAAACTCTAGCCTGTGGTTAGACCCTTCGTTTCTCTAGAACAGGTGTCCAGACATGCTGTGGTCTCCACTGATGCCTCCAACACCGGCTGGGGGCATGCAACTCCCAACTGCATTGGCACATCAACTGCCTGTTTGCAGTGCACCTTGCCTTGAGACGCCTCAAAACATCGCTGCTTGGCAAGCATGTACCGGTCTGTACGGACAACATTGCGGCCTCTGCGTACATCAACCATCAAGGTGGTCTACGCTCCCATCGCATGTCGCAACTCGCCCGTCACCTCCTATGGAGTCAGAATCATCTGAGGTCGCTTTGTGCCACTCATATCTCCAGCCTGCTCAGTCGTGCCACCGATGCGTCTCACGACAGCTTGTGGTCAGAGGAGAGTGGAGACTCCAGAGGAGAGTGGGGATCTCTTCACACACGGAAGAGAGCGCCACACAAATTCTGAACAAGGGAGCGATTCAGGTGGTGGCCCCCAGTCTGATAAATCAGGGATTTTATTCTCGTTATTTCCTGGTCCCAAAGAAGGACGGCTCTCTCCGCCCTATCTTGGACCTCCGTGTGTTGAACAAACATTTGAGGAAATACAATTTCAGAATGTTAACTCATGGCTCGCTCGCCCGCGCCATTAAAATGGAATGGCTGGTTCACATCGGTCGATCTGAAAGATGCTTTCTTCCACATAAGCATTTATCCACCACACAGGAAGTTTCTTCATTTCGCCTACCAAGGCACATGTTACGAATTCACAGTCCTACCGTTCAGGCTCTCGTTAAGCCCTCGGACCTTCTGTCTGTGTGCGGAGGCGGGCTTAGCACCCATGTGAATGTCAGGTTTGAGGATTTGACATATATAGACGGTTGGCTCATTATAGCCGAATCGAGGGAGAAAGTGCTGCAGGACACCTGCCGTGTGCTCACACACATCACATCTCTTGGGTTCAGGGTGAATGTGAACAAGAGCAAGAGCAATTTTACACACAGTCAGACTGTGATTTTCCTGGGCTTGGAGTTGAACTCAGTCTCTATCGAGCGCGTCTCTCTCAAGAGCGCGGCCTCTCTCTAATGAACTGTCTGTGGCAGTTCAGAGAGGGGGTGAAAGTACAATATGGTTCATGCCTCAGGCTGCAGGGTCTTATGGCTTCATCTATCCAGGTTTTGCCGCTGGGATTCCTGAGAATGAGAGCGTTCATGAAATGGGTTTTGTCAATACAGTTCAGCCTGATACGCGATCTTTGCCGCTCTGTAACAGTGTCACGCGCGCCTGCTCTGCAGTTTTGCGCCACTGGAAGAGCGCGGACTTTTATGCACAGGGAACCCCTTTGGGGACGACTATGATGCGAAAAGTTGTGACGACAGATGTGTCTTTAACAGGCTGGGTGCCAGCCAGGAGGGCAGAACGGTGAAGGGTTTGTGGTCGAGCAGACTATGTTCAGCTCACATAAATTATTTAGAGCTTATGACCATATGGAAAGCTCTGAATAATTTTCTGCCTCGCCTGCAGGGACATCATGTGCTTGTACGCTGCGACAATACCACGGCAGTGGCTTACATCAACCGTCAGGGCGGCGTGCGCTCGTCGAAACTTCACACTCCAGCTCACAAGTTTTTTCCAGTCGTTATGCGCGACTCATGTTCCAGGCATTCTGAACAGAGGCACGGACCTTCTGTCGAGGGGGAACCCAATTTATGGAGATTGGCGCCTCCACCCTCAGATAGTGGGTATGATATGGATGAGATTCTGACAGGCAACTGTAGAGCTATTTACCTCGCGCGAAAACTACCATTGTCCTATGTACTTCTCGCTAAAGGACGTGGACGTGCCCCTCAGGGCAGACGCACTGGCCCACCCATGGCCCAAAGTGCTGCTGTATGCTTTTCCTCCCCTGTACCTGATAATTACCACACTGGTCAGGGTGAGAGAGCAGGGCCTGTCTCTCATTCTGATAGGAGCCAGGTGGCCCAAAGCACCGTGGCTGGTGGAGATAATTCCTCTGTTATATGCCCAGCCGTGGCACCTCCTTCTCTGTACAGACCTACTGTCCCAAGTGACGGGGAGATTTATCACCCTCTTGCCAGACTTGGTGCAATTGGATGCTTCTGCAGAGGTCAGGTACGGATGTCCTTCCCATAGGTGGATCTCTCCACTCGATGTTTCAAGTGAACGCAACTAAATGCTTTTTTAAGCGTCTCCATACTTGAAAAACCGCGGGAAACTACTTTTAAACAGGAAATGACGAAATATTTATGTATATATTTACAGCGGGTCTATTCGCATGGGATTAGTATTACCTGAGGTAATTTTTCCGGACCTTTTTACTGAAGGTAAAAGTCGCCTAATCTTTACTGACATTGTCCGTAATGATTACTGAGATGGCACATTTGGACGGGACTAAAACACAGAGAAGCTCTGGTAATTATTACTTTACCCCACCTCTCCATGTTAAACTAGTCCTGTCCGAATAGGGCTTAAGACTCTCTCACTCTCTCTTCAAGTGTGTGAGAAACACAGCTGTCAGCAAAGTGACAGCGAGTCGTGTGCCTCACACTAGTATTTACTAGGGCTGTCACTTTACGTTCGAAAATCGATTGCACATTCGATCGGATCAACCAACACAAGTTTTGAAAACGAAAATAGGGAATCGATTTTAACGGCCTTCTCTCGGAGCGCGTCCAGCTCGTCACGATACACGATACGCACAGCAACTGCAGGCTCTGACAAACACACATAACAGCAAATTATACTTCTGCATAATGTGTCTCTTTTTACAAAAAACACGTGAATTCTGCCGGTTTTCAGACAGTCTCATGCATACAGATACAGATTCGGACTACGGGCTACAATCACCTACGTAGGCGAAATTTGTTTGACATTTCAAATAGTAAACACAGCCATGTTGAAGCCTGCAGTAATGTTTTTCATTGATGTTATGGCAGTCCACTTTGTTTATTGTTTTTTCGAGAATGTTGCACTCCTGTTTGTCATTGTGCACAAAACTTCATGCCAATAAATCATCAGTAATATTGCTGATTTGTGCGCGTCTCAAGCGCCCTCTTTACGTTCGTCCTAATGCTGTTAGTTGTCCGTGGATTTACCTATATTTGGCGTTGAAAATGGAAACGTCTTTAGACCACGCTTCCACATCGCTTCCACACCGCGTCTGAGGGGGATCCCTTGTCCAGCTGTTGGCCTAAGTCGTCCAAAATCTCCGCCTGGTAAGCGGAGAGAAGGGAGGAGACATTCAGGGCCCTGATCTATTTTACAGTCGATTCAATGAACACTTATGTCTCAACTCTAACATGATTTTTTCACAAAAGTGACAGCCCTAGTATTTACTGCGCGTCAAATACACTGTGCATTCATTGAGATTAACTGATATAGTGCGCCTTACTGATCACTTGGAGAGCAAAACTCTCAATGCTCAGTCAGTGTTAGACGAGATGTGCGGGTAAAAATATATTTGTTTGTACCGGTTCCAGATTGTAGAGGTAGTTACTCGTTTAGCGATAAATTTCGCCTCGGCTTCACATCCGCCTTCCGCCATGCATGTGGGCTGCAAATGGGTCCTGACTCCTGTCATCAACTAGGCTTTATCGTTACTATCGTGGTAAGACTAATTCTTATCGAGAGGAGAAATGTTACCGGTATATCGCAAACGATAATATATCGCCCATCCCTATTTCTCAGTGGGGTCTTGTATCACCCTGATGGCGTTTCTTCAAGGGTTAGTTCACCCTGAAATGAAAATTATCCCATAATTTACTCACCTTCAAGACATTCTAGGTATATATGACTTTCTGTCACTTTTCTTTCAGCCAAACACAATCGGTATTATATATTTTTTTTAAATTCCTAGCTCTTCCCAGCTTTATAATGGGAGTGAATAGTAACTGAGATTTTGAAGCCCCAAAAAAAGCACATCCATCATAAAAGTAATCCATCAACTCCAGGGGGTTAATAAAGGCCTTCTGAAGCTAAGCGATCAAGCAAATAAATATCCACTTTTTTTCCAATACCTCCCTTCATGTATTTACAGTAAACAATAATTTATGGGGGGGAATTTCTGTAATATAATAAACGTTTTTCTTTTCTAACATGTTTCAAAGTTTGTAGTTCCTATTAACCAGACTGACTTACAACAGGTGAAATTATGCCAATAGCTCCATGTATGCACAGTACACAATTTGTTTTTATAAAAACATTAGGGCTACTGTAATTCACCTAAATGTTTTTTATTTTTTTATTTTTTTTTTTTATGTTCCAAAGCTTATAGGTTCCTAGTGAGCAGACTGACTTATTACAGGTTAAATTGTGGCAATACCTTCCTGTAATTCTACAATTCACCAAATGGTTTACATTTTTTTTTAATAAAATTATATTATAATAAATTATACATTTTAACCACTTGGTGGAATTGCCAGACTGCAGGGATCATGCGCGTGGTAGTGCGTCAAAGCATTCTCGAGTATAAATATGCAGCTATAATGCACGTAGGTGATTTTGAATTAATAAATGTAGATATACAATGGTTAACTGCATACTGTTAAAACTAATTGTGGTGTTGATATATTTTTAGACTGCTGCCTCTATAAATATGCAGCTATAATTCATGTAGGTGATTTTGAAGTAATATTTTATGTCGATAATATTAATAAATTATTTTTGTATTTTTATATAATTTTTTGCTCCCAGAGTTCACTTATACTTTATGGCATTTTTTTGGTCAGCCAGATGACACATCACATCACTAGATGACATAAATTACAGGAATTAAATGACTGGAATGGGTTTATTTATGCCTATATACAGAATTTGATGAGGCAGTGGAGACTAATGCATAAATAAATAAATTAAAGTCTGATTGCAGTTTTATCATGGTGAATTATGTTTCCAGCCGATCTGAAGAGATACAGCTGAAAAGATTCATAACCCCAAGATTTTACCAGCCCTGACATTATTACTAATAATGAAGTCGTCTCTTCACTTCAAAGCCACAGACTACAAAGTTACTTACAAAGATCTTCTATACAACAGCTAGCAACATAAATGCTATTTACCAAGTTGGTGAAGTCATCTGACATTTAAAAATCAGCCAGCCATGGAGATGGTGCAGACACAAGGCCTTTAAGGCATTCATGAGGGACAAGCTAATTATTTTCCATCACAAAGCGATAGCTGAGTTTGAATGCGGCTCGTTTAGTCCAGCAAATTAGCGAGCGAGCAAGTGCTCGCAATTCAAATCCGCCAATATTTTAATGCGGCTATCACCAGTCAGCTAGGTAGCAGATGCTTTGTTTGCACGGGAAGCTAGGTACATTTTAAACTGAACTAATTAATGCTTGCCAATTTATCTCTAAGTGAGAGAACACATTTCTCTTTTTGGGGTTTATTTTAAATTCTGCCACTCTCTCACAGAGCCGTAGATAATGCTTTTTGCTGTTTATAACTGAACGAATGAAACACCTCTCCACTACATCCATCCAAACATAGCACCAACTCCACACCAATAATGTCAGAGACAATAGAGCCCATTTCCTCTGAACTCAACATTACTTCTATTTGGCAAGTTAAGCCCTCTTTTAAAGTGGAGTCAGTGGAAGGGATTGAGGGTTAGACTGCAGTGGGAGAGTCAGCAGCGCTGGAATTATTGCCCTGTCAGATCACATCAGCAACAGATCCGTGGGGGTGGGGTGCCGACCAGTACTGCTTCACTCGGCCTCATCCTAATTCAGACTATTGCAGACTCATTCACCCGTTCATTCTCTCACTCAATAACGTTCATTTTATCTTTCACTTTTTCCCCTCTCATTCACTTCCTCTTGCTTTGTATCCTCTCATTAGCTCTCTCCCTCTCACACCGTCCATTAGACCCTTGTACACGATACATTGAAATTGGCTGTCTTTGGCATTGATGCATTATGGGTCTCAGCCACTTGCAATCAATATTATGTAAAGTCATGCTATACTGCAACAATCTCCAGAATTGGTTCTAACAATTTGAACAGAGGTTGCAAAAAGGAATTACAACTTGAATTTTGAATGTACACATATAGATGTAGAATTAAATTGAACTGAAACATATATCAAAAGTTTGGGGTCAGAGAATTATTATTATTATTATTTGACAAAAATGAATCAGGATGCATTCAGTTGTCTGTAAAGACATTTATAATTTTACAAATGTTTTCTATTTCAACTAAATGCTATTCCTTTCACAGAATCCTGAAAAATGTTTTCAACATTGATAATAATAATAAATGTTTCTTGAGCGGCAAATCAGCATACACTGTAAAAAGAAATTACATCCCCAAGTCAAAAATTTCTAGTGACTGATAACATCAAAAATTTTCAATTAGTCTGACGTATTATTTATCATTAAGCCAATGTTAACAGACTATTGCAACAAGAATTGCACTTGGGCCAATTTAAAAAAATGTATGTGACCAGTCACTAGAAAATTTTGACTTGGAGAGGTTAGACATTTTTACAGTGTATTAGACTGATATCTAAAGGATCATGTGACACTGAAGACTGGAGTAATGATGCTGAAAATTCAGCTTTGTCATCACATAAATAAATTACATTTTAAAATATTTAAATAGAAAAAAGTTATTTTGAATTGTAATAATATTTCACAATATTACTGTTTTTATTGTAATTTCATCCTTGGTGAGCATAACAGACTTTCAAAAACATTCAAAGAAAATCTTATTGACACAAACTTTCTGTATTTTATACTGAATATATACTCCAGTTCAAATTCCAATCAGCTTCCTGTGGTGTGTTACCCACTCTATCCATTTTCCAACCCCTGAATTGAAAAACAGCCGATTCTTAAAGTCTGAATTACGCCCAACCAAGTGAGTATAGACAGTAGTGTGTTTGTTTCACTTCCTAAACAACCAATACGATAGCATTAGCTTCAGTGCTGACCTCACTATTTTGTTCCAGTACCAACAGCAATATCACAGCACTTCTTTAACAGACCCATTTTCCACATTTGTTTTTTTTTTGGTTTGTTCACAAGACAGCAAGGTAACGCGTTCTCCATAGCATTCATTCCCTGTGCGGATAGAAGGTACACAAAATTGAATTCACAAATGCTCTGTCTCCTGCTAGCATTTCTCTCATACTTAGGCCTACTACTGTTCTCACATTATAGCTCTAAATGGCTCAGGGCACACAGGGCACACACCACGCTATCAGCATTATACCATGGAGCAGTGTCTTATTTTTTGAGCGAGGACTATGTGTCACAGTATACCGTATACTACTATACATAATGTGGGCTATTGAAAGTGCTAAATTATGCTGTAGAGAGATGGGGAGAAGTTCATAATCAAATATAGCAGTTCTACATTGATAATATTTGGAAGCAATTCTGCATAGCCAAAAATCAAAACACATGTCGAAGATCAAGAAGTTGCTGAACAGCATTATGTCTGGTGAAGGCGGGTTGATTAGACCTATAATGACCTATATTGATCCTTTCTGCCTGTTTAGCTTTGATAGCTGACTTCTGTTTCTGACACAGGGTTTTTTTGTTTTGTTTTTTAAAATAATATTATGTAAATCCTTAAGTCAAACTGAAAGTTGACTAATAGACCTGGATAATGCAAATGTAGCATGGCTTCGTCCAGCATGTATATGCTCTGACTACAACTGGACTACAACACAAATTAAAGCTGTGGTCAAATGTTAAGGAATGTTCAGGAATGTGGTCAATGTTCAGCTGATTTTCACTAAATGCAGTCAATTCAATAGCAATCCGCGCTATTAGCTTGAGGGTGAAGGATTCCCTCAGTCATGCAGATTTCACATCAGGTTCAGTTGGTTATGCGAATTTGCCGCGTGGAACAACAGAAAACTGTTTGGTTTGAATAAGAACTCTGTGTGAGTTGTGCTTCATATATCGCTACACTATTGACAATAGACAGTGGACCTTTTTTGCATGTGAATTTTTGCTTGACTGCACTTTAATTCCTGTCTCCCAGATCACATGTGTTATAGTTCATGGTTGTGCATTTACATTTGTAACAAGTTTTCCCTCCATGTGAATTCTATATACCCCATAATGAGTAATTCCTGTCTTTTTATTTTATTTTTTATCCCTGATGAGAAGTAAATCATCTCTCTTGTCTCTGTGCAGAGATGTCAGGGATGCCACAATTGTGTTGATCTGTCATCATCACTGTGCTGTGCTGATGGGTAAGAGCTCTTGGCTAGGATCTGTAATTAAACACAGAGTGTCGTGTGATAAACACAAGCTCTTTGCTGTATCTGAAGATCTGAGGGTGCAATTATGGAGTTTAAAGCGAATCGAAGCATGCTTGTATTAGCAGCAGGGTTTTCCATTGGTTATCAGCAGCAGGTGTTGTATGTGCAGCAGATAAGAGGTCAGGGAGCAATTTATTCATATGGCGACTGACGGGAGTATTTACCAAATACACTAACTGCTGAAGTTCCTGTGGATTGTTTCTATAATAGGTTGTGTTGCGATTTATTGGCCATTTGTTAGCAGGTCTTTTTATCTAAAGTGACTTTAGATAACAATCCTTGCAAAGGAATATAAGGTTACTTAGCTTACGTCTAGGGTTACTAGACCTCCAGGGTCACTTTAACAAGCTGTAAGGCACCTAATCAAGACTCCAATCCTGGTCATGATAATGAGGAACTGATTGTAGTGGAGGTAATGATGGAAGGGTGTGATCGAGCGTTAGGGTCAATGGCATACAAGAGGGTCAATGATAAAGACAAGGAAAAATCTTTAAAAATTTTGATTAAATCACATGCAAATTCTTAGAAATATATTCATGTTATTTTCCTTAATATATACCATATTTAAGAAAGGTTTTATATGACTCTAAAAATGCAATGTAGGCTAACAAAGTAAAAACTAATAACATATTTTTCAAACTTTGAATATGTGTACATATCTTAACATCTGAATACATATTTTCTAAGCATTTTTTTAAGATAAAAAAGTATGTGTATGTTTATACTTTTTACTTTGTTACATTACATTTACATTATATCTGCAGGGGCCCTCTCTATATTATCTTCTGTTTATGGTTTTTCCTGCCTTTTTCTGCATGTTGGTTACACTACATGACTCAACAGACACATGGTTTCAAATATCAACAAGCAGTTATGTAGTTATGCAGTTTTATATATTTTTTTTTATCACACTGATATTTTACCTCCTAAAAATTGTTTTTCATACATGAAAAAATAAAATAATAAGAAAAATGCTATTCATAGAAGAGGATGTGCTCAAGTCATTGTATCTATGAATTCCATTTTAATCAATTATTAGACAGGCCAAGAAAATGGGTGCCATTGTCCCATTATGTAGTGAATAGAGCCATTTCTGGAGCAACCTTGGTGAAGAGCCTTCATAGCTTGAAATTCCACTGACCTATAAGTAATTCCCTTTTGCCTCTGAATTTGCCTTTGAGAATAAAACCCAGTTCTGAATGCCAGGGTCAGCTGAGCTCGCAGGCCCGGTCACCTCTCTATGACAGCCTCCCCCGGGAGCACTTTGCACAATTACTTTCCAAATGAACAAACTCTTTACACAGACGTTCAAGCGGGCATCTCTTAAGGGACACAATCTGAATAAAACAAGGTGGAACCTAAAAGAGACTTGGAGGAGATCGACGACACATGAGTCCCCTCTGTGACTGAGGTGCGCAATGTTGAGGTCAGGTAGAATATGTGTTTCGTCCTCTATTTATCATCAGATCACCAAGCTATTTCTCAGTTTTAACAAAACCTGGGAGCAGCTGGCGTTCATCTTACAGGTCTGCTGCTTTCAAGACAGCACATAGTTGCCCAGATTCCATTTTTTGCATCTCTTAATGTGTTCATTTCTAATCCTGGTCCATCTCAATAAGCAAAGGGCAGACTGGCCTGTGTCAGTGCCTGCATGTGCAACAATTCCCTTCTGCCCTGTTTTTCACTATTTTAAATCACAGCTGACTGGACCAGGTGGGAAGGATGACAGAGAGGGGGAAAAAAATTCACCATTACCGTCTGTGCATTTCAGAGGGCAAACAATCCCCCACTGAATCCCCAAGGAAATAAAGGTGGTCTACTCCTAAAACATTGTGAAAATAGTATTTATTTTTTCCTCTTCCACTCTAATATGACCTTTTTACATTTAAATGCAATCAGAACTGAGCAAAGATAACAGAGATGACACTTGATGTGAACACCTGCTTTAGTTTGACTGTCTTTGCAGTAAAACGTACTCGGTTACTAACGTAACCTCGGTTCTCTCTAGAAGAGGGAACGAGTACTGCGTAAGATATCTTACGCTAGGGGAAAATCCTTTTTCCGCGAGATATTTAAGCCAAAAATTATCCTTAATTTTGTAATAATGCAAAACGCGTTGCGGCAGCATGCAGACATAGGTGAGGCAGCTCGCGCACCTATTGGCTGCTCTGCGGCAACTGCAGCAGCCTATCGAGCGAGGCCTGGCGTGACGCCAGACCCAATCAGGGCACTTCGCGCCCGCTGCGTCACGTCCCGCCGAAATGGGCGTCGTCTAGGCCTATAAATACCGCTCGCAGGCAGCTATTATCCGGTTTTTCATCATCGAAGCAACCAGAGCGCGTGCGTGCACGGCAAGATATGCAGTACTCGTTCCCTCTTCTAGAGAGAACCGAGGTTACGTTAGTAACCGAGTACGTTCTATTACGAGAGGTCTCTCGTACTGCGTAACATATCTTACGCTAGGGGACCCAATGCAAAACAGATCGGAAGAGCGTCGTGTAGGGAAAGAGTGTAGATCTCGGTGGTCGCCGTATCATTAAAAAAAAAAAAACTTAAAGACGAGCGAGACGCATAAGCTCGTAATGCCCTGACTGGGCAAAGGAGGCTCGCGTCTTTTTCCTCATCAGGGACCGGTAGGGCTGACAGGGAGATAACCTGCGCCCTAAACGGTGTGTTGAGGGATTTTGGAACATAACCGTGCTTGGTTTGAGTATAACTTTAGAGTCATTAGGCCCAAACTCCATGCACGTCGCGCTCACAGAGAGCGCGTGTAAGTCCCCTATGCGCTTCACTGAAGCGAGAGCCATCAGAAACACAGTCTTGAAAGACAGATGTTTCAAATCAATTGACTGTAAAGGCTAGAATGGCGCACCTTTCATGGCTTCCAGAACCGTAGAAAGGTCCCATACGGGGACTGCGGGAGGTCTGGGAGGATTCAGTCTCTTAGCCCCTCTAAGGAAGCGGATGACTAAATCGTTCCTTCCTATTGACTGCCCAAGCGTTGTTCCTGAGAACGCTGCTATAGCCGCCACATAAACTTTGAGCGTGGAGGGGGCCCTGCCCTTGTCCACCAGCTCTTGTAGGAAGGAAAACACCTCCGTCACTCCACAGTCTGTGGGTGACACGCCACGGGCTGTGCACCAGCCCGAAAACACTGACCATTTCGAGGAGTAGAGCCGTCTCGTAGACGGAGCTCTAGCCTGCGTGATCGTGTATAATACTCCTTTAGGGAGTCCGACATGTACCCGTTGATGGCCCAGACATGAAGGGACCATAATTCCGGGTGAGGATGCCAGATCGAGCCGTGGGCCTGTGAGAGGAGGTCTTGAGACGCAAACAGGTCTACTTCCGCTCTGCCGAATTTCTTCCACAGCAGTTGGACTGTCTTGGGTGTAGAGACCATTCGCCTGCCGGAACATTGTTCCTGGACAGTCTGTCTGGTCCTATATTCAGGAGCCCTGGCATGTGCGCTGCTCTGAGCGAGCGCAGGTTGCGCTGAGCCCATACCAGGAGGCGTTCTGCTAGCCTGTACAGGTTCCTGGACCTGAGGCCGCCCTGGCGATTTATGTAGGACACCACAGACATGTTGTCCGAACGGACCAGGACGTGGCGTCCTTTTATTTGGGGACAAAAATGCGTCAGCGCGTTGTTTACTGCCAGCATTTCGAGGCAGTTTATGTGCAGGAGCTTCTCCCGTTCCGACCACTGGCCGAAGAACGGTGTGCCTCGAGCAGCGCTCCCCATCCCGAGGTGGACGCGTCCGTGGACACCACTTTCACCCTCGAGGAAGTCCCCAGGCTTACACCTGACAGCGATGGAGAAGCTTCGGTGTGCTGTAACACAAGCGTGTCGCTCGTGACATTTGAGGCATGGGGCGCGCTGATGACAGCGGGCAGATTGCTCGCGCTCGACTCCTCTGCGGTGGTTAACCGCGAGGGGGAGGGCTGGGCGGTTCGCGTGGGAACTGTCATGTCTATGTGTGGATGTGGGCGCGGGACAGCGGGCACATTTATCACACCGAAAGCATCGTTCGCTTGATTGAAGCGAGTGCACGTTGGTTTCGTTTTTACAGAAACCGTGAGACATGCATAACGTGGTGTTAGTGGGCACTGGGTAGTGGGCACATTCACCATGTTTGAAGCGCAATCGATCTGAGTCGATTCATGTGCGCGAGCCCTGTGTGACGGGCTGTGCTTGTGTGTAGAGATGGGCACTGGGCAGTGGGCATTCTTTCTACACATAAAGCACCATCGGCCGTGGCCGGGACACCAGAAAAATTCACGCTTATGGGATTTATCTGGGTAGCCGTAAAAACGGCGTTTGTGTGCAGGCAAGCGGGTGACAGAACCGACTTGTTTACTGCATGATACACTGGAACAGTCACATTTACTGGAACTGAACGAGCGAGAAGTTGCCATAGAAACAGAGAGCGTCGACATGCTGGCGTTTATTGCAGGCCTGCGTGCATTACAACAGGCTTGTTCACTGCAATATTGACATTTCCAGTCGCCTGAGGTCCAGAGGGGAATGGGGAATGTATAGGAAAAAGGAGGTTGGTCCGTCCGCAGCGGGACCAGAAAACTCCCTTTTTTCCTTACGCCAGTGACGCACGGAACACCATAGAAACGGTGTTTGGGTGCAGGCGAGCGGGTTGTACAACGCGGTCGTTGGCTGCAAAATACACATCTGCAGTCGCCTTTTCAGGGAACTGACAGAGCGAGCATTGACGGCATAATTTTATCTGCCGGTAGACCCGGGATCGAACGCGGGTCTCTCGCGCGCAAAAGCCTGAGAGTCTGCCACTGGGCCACAGGGGGAGACACATTGTAACTCAGTTAGCGCGAGTATTATAAGAGAGCGTCAACGTGCTGGCGTTTGTTTGCAGGCATGCGTGCATTACAACAGGCTTGCTCACTGCAATACTGACATTTCCAGTCGCCCGAACTTCAGAGGGGAATGAGAAATGTACGAGAAAGAGGAGGTCGGTCCGTCCGCGGCGGGACCAGAAACACTCTCTTTTCTCCTTTCGCCAGTGACGCACGGAAACCATAGAAACGGTGTTTGGCTGCAAAATGCACATCTGCAGTCGCTTTTCAGGGAACTGACAGAGCGAAGCATTGGCGGCATAATTTTAACTGCTGATAAATTAAGACTCTTCCTAGCGTGATCCCAATTAGTTGGTAACTCCTACCGACGTGACGTAGGAGTGACCGAACGAAAGGGAACTATGCTTTTAAACATGCTGCAATGACAAAGTTAGCCTTCTGGGGGCGTATTACAGAAACTTTCTATCTTAAGTCTTAAGTTAAGATCTGACAAGTTAATTTAGGCTTTATTTTTCACAAATTCATATTACAGAAGCAAATCTTAAGTTGATTTAGGATTCTTATCCTATCTTATAAAATCTCATCTTATCTGTAGTTAGGAAATCTTAAACCCTCCATAGTTCGGTAATCACACGCAAACAGCTGCTGTTAAGTAAAACGGAAAAATTGGAGAATGGAGAAACAAAATAAGTGGTGCTTTTCATTAAGTGAAGTTTTGATAAGCTTGTTAAAAAAGACAAAGACTAATCCTTTTAATTCATAGGAGTCATTGTAATTATGTAATTATTTGTCAGAGTTTTGTCGTCAAAGTGCAACACATCATTTGGGTGTTCACAAAGTCTTTCCACCATCAAACATCACTGTTCTTCATCTTGTAGCATTAATAAATGTGACGCTATTATTGTGTGATTTTTAAAGTTGGCTTTCAAATAATTTTGAAGTTACATGTAGACACCATTGGGGTTTTCTAAAGTTATGACAGTTTTTAGGATTTTCTGTGGAGTTAGGATGCTTCTGTAATACTCCTTTTCCTATCCGTAGTTAAGATTATGCATTTAAGAAATGTCATTTTGTAATATATTTTGTCCTAAATGAGCTCCTAACTGAAAAAGCCATGGTTACCAAACAGATAAGATAGGATTCTAAAGTTTGGAACTTTCTGTAATGCGCACCCTGGTAGACAACTGTAGGCCTATACATTATTGTATATTGTGCAGAGCATTATGTGGCTCCTGTTCTCACGTTCTGAGATATAATATTAATTCCATTATAGACATTCCACCCATTTTATTAGCATTCCAAACATACATGGTGAAAATTAAAGGCATTGTAAGTTATTTCATTTGATGTAATAACACCACTCACTCATGACTTGAACTAAATTATTATGATTGCAGATACAAAACCAGCAGTGAGGTCCCAGTGGCAATTCTAATATTGGATGTATTTCTTGCCATTATGCAGTGAATTGCATGCAGTAATTCACCCAGAAGTGCCATTCAAAACTTTAAGACACTGAGCCATGTAATTGGCATTTCTTGGTTATTGCTACACACATAATTTCATCCAAATTAGCACGATACCTGTACAAATTCAGTGTCCTAAAGGAGCATTGCGAGATAGTAGTCTAAGTGAATGTCAAAGTAAACTTAGCCCTGAATAGCTAAAGTGCAGAGATGTACATGTTGTATTCACACATCAGAAGTTGGATTGGCATTAAAGTAACTTCACTGCTGACAGCAGGTTAAAGGTTTTGTGCTCTAAAACAAGCAGTAATGTTTTGTTGTAGTACCTGTTATGCCCTTGCTGTTGCCCGCTTCTACTAAAATTGCAGGGGAAACTTTCTCTGGCTCTTACAGCGCATTTGCCGTACACTCTTTTACTTAAGTTACCCTCAGGTGTGTGTTATAGAGTTGCAGGGACTCTAAAGGCCACAGACTCTGGCAGCTTTACAGATTACTTTGAATTGAGTCTTTGAGTAGCTGTTGATGAGAATACACTGGTGGCAGAGACTCAACTTTCTTCAGTGCAGGGCCAGTGGATTATTCATGACCTCTGCAAATATCACCCAAATGCCAGAGAGCATCAGTGGAGGGCACAGCCATGTCATGCTTGTAATTTTAGCGAGACAATTAAGTTAATTAATTAACTAAATACAAGTGTCCTTATAATATAGTTTTAGTATAGAATTAACAATCCGATTGTCCTGTGCTGCACTGAAAGTGATGTAATGTCTAAGGTTCTTTGTTTGTTTGTTTGTTTGTTTGTTTGTTTGTTTGTTTGTTTCTTTCTTTTTTTCTTTAAATCAGTTGTTTAAAAAGGTGTTAAACTATTGATCTTAACGCAAAAAAAGTTTTACATATATATTTAGAATTATGAGATACATGCCCAGCATTACATTTATTTGCTATTTTGTCCAAATATATTAAAAATAAAATATTAAAAATAAAATAATTTTAAATGCTGCAAGTGATTTTAGGCAGGTACAATATGTAAGAATTTTGTATCAAAATATCCAAAAACCACTTGCACAGTGTTATATATTTCTTTCAATTGTGTGCTTACATTATCCTAAATGTTTCCAAGAATTTGTAAATTCAGAGAAATTCACAATTTTAAATAGTGCCCGTCCCTTGTCACTTGTCGCCTGTCAATGACGTAATATCTGCGTTTTCCTGGTTTCCGCTTGTACTGCCATAGTAACCATGGTGACAGATGTGGACGGAGTGTGGGGAGTGAATTTCGAGGGGGGACGGCGTCCAGTTGGAAAACAAATTTAAATATTTTTTTTTGTGGACATTGTAACGATTACTATATTTCATATATATAGGCTAAAAGAATTTTTTTTTTATATATATAGGCTATATATATATTTTTTTTTTTTGTGGACATTGTAACGATTACTATATTTTATCTACAATATAATAGCTACATAAACGTAGCACAATATATGATAATAAAAACGTAGAGGGATATTGATATTTATCAATGGCATTCTGTAAAATTGGCTGCGCTATGTCATCTTTTGTTATTGGCCAATGCCTGCAGACTGCAGCCAATGGAAATGCTTCTCTATCAGGTGCGTTTCTTACTACTCACAGAACTTCAAAACAGACCGCTTGAGGTAAATAAATAATCTTGGATGATGAACTGTAATATTGTTCGAAAATCTGAATAGAAACCGTTACTTTAACAGATGTCATAACAGAAACTTTCGTATGGGTAAACTGTATTAACGTAGCTGAAATGATCCGGTCTAAAATAATAAAAAAATGGCCATCTTAAAATTAACCGGTTGTTTTGTTCGAAAAGAGCTTTTTGGATTTCAAAATCGAATTTCCGTTACACGTATCGAGTGAAAAAAAAAACAGTAACAGATCCAGAAACGCAGACTGTAGGCTAATCCAGAAATACATGCGTGAGATGCACAAAACAGGCACGGCGCCAGGATTCCAGTTTTGGATGGGCCAGACCAATTGTGGGTGGGCCTTAAATTAAAAACGTTGAATTAAAAACGTTATCCAATCACTGTTTAACCAAAAAAAAATTACTGACTAATATACTGTTATATTATCTGTGAGTATACATAATACAGATTTTAATAGCTTGATGCTCTTTGAATATTTTGTTGCATTGTAAAAAGTTTCGGTGCATAGGACGGACCGATCCACGATCGCTCTCCATGGTTCTGACCAAAGAAGAGCGCTTTGGAATCTCTATTACGCATCATACGCTTCATACCTGGCGTTGTCTCTTAGTGCGCTACGAAACTCTTAAGGTATAACTTAACTAAAGGTACGCTAACCACTAAAGGTATACCATTGCTAGGCGTCTTCATGGCTATCATCCACTCGGGAGGCAGAGGCGCTGGCGCCCTCCTAGCAATGGCGCTGGTCGCCGAGAAAGATATGACATGGAGTGGGTAAGAGTTTTTTGGGGGGGGTTTTGTAGAAAGACTCTTTTTAAAAGATTTTCGTTTTGTATAAATTGTATCTTAATTTTGATCAATGTTTTATCAACCAATTGCCTGTATTTCATAAATAAGAAGCAAATATATAGCAGACAATGTAATAAGGCGCCGGCACGATCACTTGCATTGCCGTGAACTGGAGGGCGCCGAAACTCAGCTTGTGCCTCACAGATTTTAGAAATATAGGCTATCTATTATAGAAAGCTTGAAATGTCTACTTTTAAATGAAAATATTCAAAACCAAAAGAAATAGGCTACTCTCTGAATATGTAATCCATATGAAATGTGCATTTCTCTCTGGCGTTCATGGCGAGTTCGCATCGTCAACCTCATCTTTGCAGCGACACAGAAAACACCAGTTTATTAATAAACAATCAAATGTCTCCTTGCTATTTTAGACACATTCATAATCATTACTTTTACCGGTTCTTTGTGGCAAGCTTTATGCGTGCGGTCATGCGCTTGAGTGCGGCTATATTACGTAAACGCTCATTATCCTGTGTAGGCTATATAGCCTATTTAAGTAATTTAAATAATATACGATTTGTCCACGAATGGCTTTATATGAAAAACTACTAGTCGATTAGAAAAAAAAATTTAGTCGGAGGCAGCCCATATCCCGCATATTTTCGAACCAGGCTCAGGCCATTCTGGTTTGAGCGAGCGACCCTGCGGAATGAGCGAGGGAGCGGAATATTCAGAAATGCGCTCTCCACTCACGAGCTCTGATCGGAACAAACCCGAATCACTGTCTGCTGAACTTGCGCAGAAACATCAAAATAGACATAACCAGCTTTTTTAAATTGTTTTTAAAACTAAACTTTAGACTATTTTAGCACAAATGATGAGCTTATTGCCGATTTTTTATAATTCTTGACAAAATTAGAATATATTAAAAGTTTTTTTTTTCTTTTTGAAGAAAGAAACGCCGTGCGTGGCACCCATAACGCCGTGCCTGGCACAAAACACACACAAATGGCGACACATGTTGGTCAAAACTGTAAATGTAATACAGGCTAATCATGATGATACCTTTTACAAACCAACTGCAAATGTGTTTAACAGTTACAAAGTGAAATCTATTAAATACAATCTACTGGTAATGTAATACTGTACGGATAAATAAGAACGGTCTATAATGTTTGTTTGTTATTGTAGGGGTTTTCAAGCTAATGTGTTATTTTAGTTATTGATGAATAGGCATTTAAGGGAATAAAGAAAAAAAGAAATGAAAGCTTTAGCATAAGTTCTGCCGGGAAGACTCAATTACTACGTCACCTATTGCCTTCACTTCTATCCAATCATATTCTTATGCTCATGTATAAAAGCTCGGTACTTACACATGTTTGAGTTCGCAGATACTGAAGCGACGATTACCCCCATCCTCCCCACCACCACCAGGATGGTCCCGTCCATACCTCCCAGGAGGGGGGTCGGCTGCGCCCCTGCCTTCATCTTTAGGCAGGAATTGCAGATCCGATACTCTCGGATTATGTACTACGGACGGGGCCTACGCCAAATGACTTTGTAGATTATCAGCTTGCTGAGCTGTCAATAAATGTACGGTTTATTGAAATAATTCTCCCGAGTCAGAAATACGTTTTTGTGGCTAATTGTAGCCTTGTTGTGAGGTAATCAATTTAGGCTAAACTCTTTGTAAATAATATTTTATTTAAATAATACCCCCTCCCCCCTCCTCCCTCCTCCTCCCTCCTCAAAATCATACACAGTAAAGAATGGTGAAGCGGCTCTCTCTTACATAATTTGTTAAAAAAGATAAATCAGCTACATCAAAAACAAAATTGTATTGATATAATAAGATTTTAGAAATGTCTAAACTTAAATCTAAAAGAGTTAAAACACATTGAGTAATCCTCTGGAGCCATAAAGTGGTATAGGTAAAAGTCTTTGATCATAAAAGTTTTTGTTTTGGCAAATGAATAATAAAAAGACCATAAATCCCCATAAAAGACTGAGTGGCAGCATTTGTTTGAAAAACGCATCTAAAAAGGGAAAGAGCTTTAAGATTGACTGCACAATTGACAACAAATCTGAAGTATATTTTTTACAGAATGGCGAAAGCTACGCAAATGGAACACTGCAATTCATAGAAACAACTGAATTCCAGGCAGTGAAAGGTGGATTTGCGTTATCATTTTGAAAAAATATGGGTATTTAGGGGTAAATTGATGAAAAACACAATGTTTTGTTTTTATTATTTGCAATAGCCGACCCCAGGGGGTTAAATGAAACATAAAATAAATAATTTATATCATTTAGTTATTATAGATTATAAAGGTTTTTAAACATCTGAAAGGTCATCTAAAGCCAGATGACCTCTATATTTTTTTTTTCAAAATAGAGTCCGCCCAGTGAATTTTGCCCATTTCCACCACTGGCTACGCGGGATTCACATGTGGCGCTGATATCTGTCTCTCTTGCTTTCACAGCAAGAAATGTTAGAATGTAATGTAACTGCTTAGTAATAAACTAATTAATTAACTAATTAGCATGTGGAAATTTCACAAATCCATAATCCAGTAATCAAAATCCATAGATCGATTCCAACAACCAACTCAAGAATGAATAATCCTGAAGCACAGTGCAAAATGGGAAGTAAGGGCATCAAGGTCAGGCAAAAACTCAGCACACAGAATGTCATAGCGCACATATGGAACTCATACATATGGATGACTGTTGCAGTCTGTTGTGCTGCTTTCCATGTTCATTCATTGTGGCTCATCCAACTGATTGTGCTGCTGGTATGGTGACTTACATGACAATCAGAATGGTAGAGCATTCAAGGAGGTCTATAATAACTGGGAAAAGCTATCCGTTAGCTTAAATGCTGCTTGAATTTCTTTTTTTTCTCTTTCATCAGAATAGTGATAAATGGCTACCTCGCAATAATGTAAGATGCAACCAGATGGTACAGTTGCAACATCAACCAGCAGGGGCAAACAGTGTGCATAAAAAATGAAATGTAAATGATTAACATTTCACCAGCATCTGAAATGTAAGAATTTTATGAACGTCTTTAGAGATGTAAAAATATTTTCAAGTTAATAGAATCTAGATTAATAGTTTAATTTAACTGTATTTTATTTATGTGACTGATTAAATATGTTCAGTAGCATCACATTTATCTAATTTGAGATTGTAACAGTTTACTTTGTTCTGCATGATTTCTGGTGTCGTAAAATCAACTCTGTTCAAAAGACTCATCATTAAGTCTTTACTTAATACTTTTTTTTGTTGTTGTTGTTGTTGCTGTGGCTAAAAAAGACAAATGCACCATAAAGTAATCATAAATGTAACCTTAAAAGATTTATATGTACAGTAATAGTATGTTGTAACTAAAACTGTCTTTTAACATTTTAAAATTTAAAATTCGACAAATACGTTTCGGATGCTGCCAATATGTCCATATTATGTTTCAGTGTATATACAAATGTACAAAAATGTATGTGTAAAAGTTGAATACAAATACTTTTTTGTTCTCCTTCCAGGATCAGTGTATGACTATTTACAACACCTTGAACAGATTTATGCTTTAAAGAAAGAAAATCTTGAGCATTTCATGGCTACAACGAGTATATATACATTTAGCAAAACAAACACATGGGTGCAGATTGAACTTACTTGGCTAGACTATATACAAAACTAAGGTGCAAAAGTTAATAACACATTTAGCCATTATGGTTTGTCCCTCTGAAATTGATCCCTGGGTATGGCTTGTTTTTTTCTTCACCATCCCATCTGCAGGGAGTGAGCTGGCTCCTCTCTGAGCTAGTTTGGCAGCTGGCTGTCTAATTACTCCATTCCTAATGCGTGTACTCCACAAACACACAAGATTTACAAGCAGACACCTGTAATTGAAATTGAGCTTCATCAGGGATTTAAATACCTACTTGTTTGATGTAGTCCCTGAGGAGATTTTCTGCTCGGGCCTTGTGCAGTTCTGCCCACCTGCACAAGCTCTAACCTTGGAAAGTTTCCTGGCGTTACTGTAAACACCTCATTTGAGCGCAGTTACCTTATGCCACCGGGGAGCTTCTTTCTGAAAACAAGCAAATATTCGACTGACTGTACAGAATCCAAATAAAACACATCTGATGTGGCTCTGCTGTTAGAGGGGATGTATAATGCTATTTCATGCATTCTGACTTATTTACACTGTTAAAGAGTTGATTATCATGCTAAACATGGCCAAAGTTTTTAAAAAAAATTAGTTGGACGTATGACGAGTATTTCTGTGCCAAACACTCCTTCAGGATTCGTATAAGTGTTGGAAAGGTTTTTTTCGAGTATGCCCTGATATCATAAAGGGCGGAATTCCTTGTATGGGCATTGCTCCTGTCTGCCTCGCTGCCTGCTGTGAGTGTGTTTGCTTCGATGCTGTAAGCTCCGTCTTAGCCTCGTATTTCCTTGTTTTGAACCATCATTTACTACAATTTCTAGTTGTTTATACTACTACTAAATACAGCTTACCCAACATCGCTAGCTTCCGTTACTACTAGCACAACACGCTAGTAATTCGCTAGCCTGTTAACGCGCCACCCGTGCACTCAGCTATTTTTATTTATTTATTTTCTCTCGCGCGCTCGCGCCTTTGAGTTCATAAAAGCTCAGGTGAATAAGAAACACTCAACAAACACGGTGAGTAATGTCTTGTCCTGTCATTATCATGCGTTGCGTCTGAATGCGTTGTTGTTTTTGGAGCTCTATCGATGTGATTTATAATTCTTGATTTTTCTCTTTAAACTCAATTACAACGAACATTTTCTACTGTTCCTCACTGAGAAGCACTACTGCTCAAACATCATTGTTACAACGCGGACTGTTGAGCAGACGCGTCTCAAGCCTATTAGTGATCCAACGCTGCATACCCTTAAAGGTTTCGTCCGTGGATCCCGCATCATGATAACTTTATCAATCCATCATGATAATTATTTTTCAATCCACAGATGCCTAACCAAGATTAATTCCTAATATAAACAGAATTCATACCGCAGGAATTCCATGTGACAGTCAGATAAACACTGTTCACGACTATAAAACAGGAGCCATCATTCACATCGTCATCAGTCATACAATTACTATCTCCAAGTCAAGACTAACTTAAGTTACAGGCATGGGTCAAATCTAAACATGCATCCCAGAACCAGTCTCTGCTGGCAAAGCTCCTGTCTTTAAAGTTTAAAGTGAGCTGAAGCACTGAGAGAGTATTGGAGTATAGAGAGGACTCACCAGGGGCCCGGTCAGAAGCAGGACTTGGTAGAGCTCCTCTCTGTAGGCCAGGGGAACCCATTGACGCACACAGCTGCAGCGGAACAGTTTAGAACTGGGTGCTGTTGCCACGGTGATTTGTTCAGTGCTTGCCAGGGGGCCACAAGCCTCAGGCATCCCAGTTTTATCCATTCAGCCGCTGAGTGCAAGAAAATAAGAGAAGAGGGTGAGGAAAGAGCAAGACAGAGAGAATAATAGGAGCGATATTGGAATGAGACCGCTTCTCTCCAGCAGCGATTTGTCATAAAATGTTGTTATCAGTCCATGGAGGCAGAAACAATCAAATCAAATTGTGCTGGGACACTGATTAAGTAACCTGCTGCCTTCAGTCGCAGAGAGGCAGGTCACAAGCAAGCTCTTTATAATTCTCTGTATGGAGTACAGCAGCTCTGAGGGGGGCTGTAAGGGGCGGGTTAGCCCTTCATACTTCTTAAACTCAGCGGTAATCTTATCAGGAATGCCTCTGTAAATAACAGATTGCTTGCCTTTGAGGAACACATGCTAAAGCGCTTGCTTTCTAAGTTGTTCGTTTTACTACAGTTTTTTTCAAATTGCAAGTTTGTTTTACAATAGCAAACTCAGTGTAAAGCACATAATGTGCTTGTAGTTTTGCAGACTTGGTCTGAAGATTCGTTACATAAGTGAAAGGTTTCACTGAGTGAGCTTCAAGTTCCACTTTTAGTGTGCAAGCAATTTGAAAAAACTGTAATGCAGCATAATGAGCAGGGAAAGCTTTGCTTTGGGACAAATTATCTTGGGAAACAGACCTTTAACCTGTAAACTGACTTCCTTTACCACATCTTCACTATTTAGGCAGGGTTAGGTTTGAATCTCTCAAGAATGATATGTTCAAAAGAGTTTTCAAGCCCCAATGCAAATTTTGCTGTTTTAGGTATTGATGGCAAGAAAATGTGTTTTAATATTCGTCATACAGATCTCAATCATTCAACATTAGCTAAATATCTGTAATTGGCACATTACCATTTGATAGCTTGCCATGGATCTCCAGCGGCAGATCACACACAACCTTTGGTCATTAATGTGTCTGCTCGATCAAACATTAACGTTTTACCTCAGACAACATCACATGTCTTACACAACCAGTGCTGATCATTCAATAATCTGTGTGTGTGTGTTCAAATATTATTGCAACTACATTTGGGGCTCAGCAAACAGAAAAATATCTAATAAGAAATAAAACTGTCTTCAAAATAAGGGAGGATGATAAATAAAATGTTTTTTCTTCTTTTTTTGATAAGCACAAAAATGTGTTAAAATATTGTTGGAACTACATTTTACAGAGCCCCTAAAGGAACATGGTGGTGGGGAAAAAACATGAGAAGGGAGGATGAATGCCAAAGTTTTGAAATATACTTTTTCCACCCATCTAATTTTTTCCCCACCGCCATGTTCCTTTAGGCCGGGGCTTCGGAATGTTTACGGTCTTACATGTAAAAATGTACAGAAAGTATGTCAGCATAATTCATGCAATGTACAGTGTGTGTGCACTTATCGATGGGTAGCAAACTGGAACAACCTTTAGCCTTCATTTTGCAAGACATCCATGTCTTATCAGATGCAGTAAGAAATGCTGAAGACTGAAAGGAGGAATGGGAGGGGAATAGAAGAAGTTATGCACTATCATGCAATAAAACTTTTTTATTGAAAAGAGTTTGTCTTCTCTCACACATGCATGTAATTAACAAATGTACGCATACATCAACGTATTGCCTCTGTTCAAGTACAATTTTATGACGAAGAGACAAAGGTTCATGATGGCAATGACTATGGAGAAATGATTACTGTAAGTTATGATTTTCCTTTTGAATGGAGCAGGCGAGCAGCATCCACATCTCCAGGACCTACCTTCACTGGTGACAGACAGGTAATGATAGTGTTTGCCCAAACTTTGGCGCTGTTTGTCACTGCTGTGAAATTAAAACACTCTTAAAACATCTCAATACAGCCAGCCTATAATTTTGGCAAAAGCTCTCCATTAAGTTTAACAACAAGCAAGCTAGTCTGGTGTTGACGTAAAATAACATTGTGCACTTGTCCACCAAAATGAATAAAAATGCCCCCAAAATTCAATATATGAATTGCCCTTGTTCATGTATTTTGTGTTTATAACATAATATAGTTGAGCAATCTCACATGAGCAAGAGTGCCATTTTCTCGAATATCAGCACAATTGCAAAATGTGATATTCATTTTATACAACAGTTCAATAAACGATGAATTGATACAAGTTTTAGGCACAACATTGTCCATTTTGACTGTTTTTGCTCTATTTGGCCAACAAGAATATATCCATACAAAGCAGAAAAGTTGAATCTCAGCAACACAGCAGTGTTTCGTTATTGAATTATTCACTGTTTTTGAACAAATCGGTTAAGTCAGTGATTCAATGACCCATTCATAAAGGTTGAATGACTGATGATTCACTTATTAAGGCTTGCTGCCACCTATTGGAGGTTTTAGTTTCATAATAGTATCATTTCAGTTTTCCCCAAACTTCATATTTCTGCATTCAAAATGTTATATTTAGAACATTAATCTCATAACATTATTTCACGAGTTCACACTTACATGTAATTACACTGTAAAAAAAATTTGGCTGTGAACAACTAATTATAACTAGGACTAGGAGTAACTAGACTATAATTACTAATTATAACATGACTAGGAGTCATGAACTGGATTGTTTTATTATTTTATAATGTTGCCTGGGGTGCCCTTATAATGTTAGTATGATTTTTACATCAAAAATTGTCATAATTTATAAATAAAAGCCATTTTTCCAAGCCTGATTTCAGCCTCAGATTTGAACGCTCTGTTTTAAGGGGCGTGTCTGCTGTGAGACTGCAGTGCAAACGCCCACTGCTGTGATTGGCTGACATGCTTGCATATGAAATAGCTAGTATTATATGAACTCTCTCGAAAACTTTTACTACGTTTTTACTATTACAGCTATCGAGATTAACAAATCGTGAAAAGTATCGTTTAAAGCATTATATTTAAATCTATTCCATCACATGAAAGGTTGCAGCATGATGAGCACTGACTGAGCAGATGACAGTCTGTTGATCGCGTGAATAAAGATCTTATCATTGCAACGCAATTTTTGCACTCTCACAAATGCTTACACCAAATCACAATGCAAACATGATGTGAATGCACAGTAAGAGCTTCGTTGTGTAGTGTAACAGTGTCATTATTCGCGCTGTGCTGTTTGATTGACAGCTTGGGCGATTGGAAAGGGATCGTTCTTTGATCGCTTTCAGTTTAAAAAATATAATTTTAATTTTCATATAATTGTGAAGTGATCGTTTAGTCACTGATGCATAAACAGTATTGAACGATTTTAAGAGAAATATCTGAACTTGAATAATTACACAGAAATCACTGATCGCAGATCAGGCATTAGAATACACATGGTTACGTACATGTTGCTGGCAGATCCGTGTCGGGAAATTGTGATTGACTGATTTAATAAAGTTTAACCATGCTGGAATCCGAAGGAAGCTTATACAGACTGTCTTCTTCCACAAACAGGCACTGCACAATATTTAGTAAACAGCATGTTTATTGCTTGGAAGTAGCTCGATCCGGTTTAGCAATTATCATGTCGTCCTATGTTATTTAGCATGTTTGGGCGAATCGGTGGGCGGGGCTAAACAGGCCGTGTTGAAGTAGGCATTGATCTTCTTTTGTGGAGGCGGTGTTTTATCCTCTTTGACGTCATAGTTCCCCACTTTGAAAAACGATTCGTTTGCTGAGCCTGATGTCTATAAAAGCTTTTATTGAACTAACAAGGTAGTTTTCAGTTCTGAAACTTACAGGATATTATTATAGTATGATGATCTCTTATATGTCAAAAGCTCAAGGAAATTTTGATTTCTCAGTTCATCACCCCTTTAAACATGATTATTAAATAACGCTCAGATGTTTTTCGACATGACTATACTCTTATCCTTATTTGTGGTGATCCTTCGGGATCGCAACACGGTCATGAATTGCAGGCGGGCTGGTAAGTACATCAAATGTCTGTGTTTTGTTGGCAATCGGCACATAAGTCCATATAATGTAAACAACACGAACGTATAGTGAATAAAAAGCCTCCAGGAGCTTGGCTGTTTTCAGAAAGGATCGGTACAGTTTACGTTTTTTATAAATCTGATAAAACTAAAGACTCTTCGGAGATGTGAAGGATGCAATACTATATAGGTAAGATTAAAATGAGATTGGCAGAAACTGTGTGATGTATGTATCCTTTAAACACGGAATCAGTGCCAGAATAATTAATGATATTGTTTAACATTAATCACAGATGACCTTGATCCCGACCTCAGATCACAGCTCAGGCCCACTGAGGCTCACAAGGGCTCCTGCATAGTGTGGTCACAGAATAGAGCTGGAGCCAATCAAACATCTATTGGTTTTTAGGCTTTTAACATAGTTAGTCAGCAAGGTTTGAGAGGCAACAGTCTGTTTGTATAGTGGCAGGGCTGTACCAGGACATTTCCATGCTTACTTTCCATGTTTGAAAAATGGTCTGTATGTTGACCAAATCTGGACTTTTTGTATTTTATATGGAGTTGCAGCCTGCAGGGTGTACTTGGTAAGATTTCAATTTTGCTGAAACTATATTACAGAAATGACGTCTTGTAATTACTCTAAACACATTCAGTTCCTTCTTAAGAAAAAATCACACTCACACACAAAAATATATACTGTGCATACATATAAACAAATATAAGTAGTTCAATAGTAAAAAAAAAAAAAAAAAAATTTTTTAAAAAAAGGATAAAAAAATTTTTTAGTTTATTAAGCAAGGATGCATAAAATTTATTAAAAGTGTAAAAATAAGCAGCACTGTTTTCAACATTGACAATAATACAAAATGTGACACTGAAGACTGGATCTTTGCATTCATATAAATTACATTTTAAAACATATTCAAATTAAAAACTGTTATTTTAAATTGTTATAACATTAAGCAAGTATAGATTTCCTGAAATGGCCTGAAAGTTTCTATTAATCTTTCATGTATGACTCCAAGTCAAATTAAAGACCAATTTTATTTTAATGTTACGCAGTCCAAAGCAGCTCCTTTATTTTTCTTAAGAAAGCTTTTTAACTTCCTCCATCTTATGATGTGTTTTAGTTAAGTTAAGTAGTGTCTTACCATCTGTGTCCCCCATGTGTGCTCAGATGAGTGATGGTGGACATTGTCAAAGCGTCATGAAGATTGTAAAAACCACTCCATCCTAAAACACACAAGAAAAGCATACCTTGGAAGTCCTGCGTTAATTATGTCAGTCTTCAAAGAAGCTATAATGAGCATTGTGTTCAAAGCCATTGGCAGCCAGTTTGAGCGGCTAACACAAATGAGCTCAATGGTAATTGAGACAATCACGGTCTTCCTTTTTGGAAATGTAATGGGGTGTGTTAAGATGAGAAGTTACAGTACTCTCACACTTGGCACACAGCAAACTTCTGAATGGATTCAAAAAAGAGGAATGGAATGTTGGACATTGTGATTAGATTTAGATACTTATTGTATAAAATGCTTAATTTCAGCTGAAACACAATAGTTGGCCTGTAATCTTGAGCCTAATTACTCTTGGTCTGGTCATACTTTACATTGTTAATTTTATTCTGTATTTACTGTGAGATTATATTGATGAGCTCCTACCATTAGGCTACATTATATTTTTATATCTATACAGTATAACAGACACTTTTGCAAATTATTTTAAAATCCAGCCTTTAAATTATTTTGCCAAAATTAGTTCCTAGTGAGCAACATATTTTTTGTGACAACTCAACATTTACTTAAAATAAAATCTCCTTTCAGCACTTTTATCAGCACTCGATGTGCATGGATTGGAATGAGTCCTTCATCTGCTGACATAGGAATAATCTGATACAAGGTGGCATCC
This sequence comes from Leuciscus waleckii, assembly GCA_900092035.1. NCBI lineage: Eukaryota > Metazoa > Chordata > Actinopteri > Cypriniformes > Leuciscidae > Leuciscus > Leuciscus waleckii. The sequence continues at coordinate 332,182 of FLSR01004873.1, forward strand.
AATACTGTGAGATCAATCAAGAATGAATAACAAGGCAGAAACTAATGAGGAACAGTACTTTTACAACATTATCTCCCTCCACAGTCATGGCATTAGGTTGATTTATTTTTAACATCTTATTACACTGAAGTTTCTCCGATGCAGTAACCAGAGGACATTTATTATATTCCATTACTTCTAATGTTAAAACAAAGCAAAACATTTTTACTGAATACATATTTGGTAGCGTAATTACGTTGACTTCGAATATTGCTCGTCCAATCAGATTTCAGATCCAGAACTATCCATTTTATAACAAATATAAATATTCATATTCGCCACACGGCATATTTGGAATTGTTTACTTGAATTCCATATTATGCACTGGAATTTAACTGGAATGATCATTTATTTAGTACCATATGTTACGAACAAGTTCACACATTACTCAATTGAGAACTGATGAAATTTACATTTAGCAGAAACTATAAAAGGAAACATCTATCCCCCAAAAATTGCTTACAATGCAGTGTATGCTAATCAAGCTAACTTGTAGAAAATTCTAATTTGAAAACTAATAATACCATATTTTCACCACTCACCCCTAATCTATCTCTTCTCCCTCTCTTCATCCTCCTCATCATCTAATATATTCCTCTCTGTATTCATAATGTTATTCATTGTCTTCCCAGTACTCAGCATCCAGGTCTTCGCTGAACCAGTCATGGCGCTCTCCGTCCACTTCCCTCTGGGGCTGCTTGTAAACCAAATGGAAATTTGCTTCCAGACTTCCGGGGCTATATGTGTCTTGCCAGTCCTTCATGGGCATGTTTGTTAAAGCCGTGTAAAGAATGTAAGACCTTTTATGTAAAGGGGACAATTAAATGACAAATTTGACTAATGGTAAAACCATAAGTAAATCCCAGTTTAACACCTAGATACCATTATTTTTTGCAGTTTAGAGGTCAGACAGCAGACAAACATAACCTCATTGGATTCGTATACATGTATAACATCCTTCATACATAAGTAAACAGTTTCATCCATACATTCTTCCTTTCCACTCTCCAGTTCAAGCACTTTCACTCTTTCCCTTTACTATGCTTGATTATGTCATGCCTTACAGATGCAAATCAGCAATTCCTAACAGATTTTTGTGGCTCTCATATGATGTGCTTGAATCAACAACTGAAGGGAAACCTATTCAAAACGACAGTGATATAAAACGACTCTTTACAGTCCATCAACAACAAATGACCTTTTTATTGGAAGGATTTAAGACATTTTTAGGTTCTCCAGAGAATATCCATAAAATAGAGCTTCTTTTTTGATCAAGTACACATATATCTAAGGGCTCACTGCTCCTGCTGAAAGAGACGGATGAGGAAGTGCATTTTGTAGTGTCCTACTTAATCACTGATGCACTAACGCCACATGCATTCTGCTGCAGTCACGGCAGAGGGGAAACATAAGCAGACATCATTTATTGGTACGAGTGACAAGTTAATATGTTATTAAGGGATCTCTTCTCCCAGCTATTCTAATCATATTTTCATTCATGCTGTATCCTATTAACAGGATTTATCACAGGTCTTAGGGAGACAGACCTTCTTGATTGAAATAACGAAAATGTATAATATCTGTTTTGATAATAAACACTATTCTTTTCTCTCTCAGCAAATGAGAAAACTGTGGTATGCCATTTTTGGGATGGGTTATTTTATCACATAGGTTGTTTGATGCTTGTTAAAGAAAGATGTGCAGTTACATTGGTAATATGGTGGACGAAAAATGACAGTAAAATTTCATCGATTTTAACGGAAATGAATCATCATGGTTTCTTTCCAATAAAAACCACCTAAAGGCACAGAGAATGCCTTGGCAACCACCTAGCAATACCTTAGCAACCACATAGAACACCGTATACTACCTAGCAACGTTATGCAGTAGCAACCACCCAAATGCCTTTACAACCGGCTAACAACTGCCTAGAAATGCACTAAGAAACAGTCAGAACCCAGTGTTGGGAAATGTTCATTTTATTTTGAGCTTAACAGTTTATGTAACACATTTCAGGGCAGACTGTTTTGTGGATCTATCAGAATGTGATTCAGGCTTTGCAAAAAGGTTGTTATTAACCCTCTGGTGACTGCAAACACGCCGGCGCGTTTTGATCGATTTTTTTCACATAGCAGCAAAATAGACTTAAAATACTCCGTCATTTTTGGTCATACGACTTAAGAAATATGAAAAAATAAACTGTTAAATGTCTACTTTTTTATGTGTCCACTTACAATCAAAATAAAACATTGTGCTTTTGTAAAATAAAGAAAATAAACAGGGTGTGCTTTCTGCCTCTCTGTCTCCGTGAACTTTCTTTCTGGAGCACATCTCTAAACTTAAACAAAACTCAGCTAATACTAGTCATCCAGGCATGAGCCCTATAGCTTTATAATCATTTAAGTGTGTACTTTTAAATTATCTAATTCAAAATGAAAACAAATATTATATGTTTATGTTATCTATATGAAAAGAGAAGATGTCAGTCGTTCTCATTTCAGCTCATTACAGCTCATTAACTGATAATGTGAACACGCCAATGGAGAGCGCGCTATTCAAATGCAAATGATCTAAGGGCAATACATGCAAACAACGCCCACATCACCTCGAGAAAACACATCAAGTTTAATCAGATTAATGTACTTTACGTTGTCTTGCGAGGCTGTGAGGAATAATCCTGGAAAATTTACCTCAGGAGGAGTGCTGGTTTAGTTTCATTTCGAGGAGCAACGGATCCAGCTGAGGATTGTGAATAGTACGTTTTTTATTCTTAAGTGCTTTGTTCTAATCGCGATATGGAATAGTGTCTGTAAACCGCAAAAAGACTGTTTAAATTCGAATCGCGTTTCTGTGTGTGAATGAATTAACATGCGTGCTGTTGTTTACTACAGTTTGCAAAAAGACTTAAATATGAATTGCGTGTCTGTGTGTGAATGAATGAAAGACACAGATGTGCACTGTTGTTTACCATGTTACAGAGGAAATATAAAAGACAACATTTCGTTAACTAGTTTTGGATAGATTATAAAGTTTTTACTGTAAAATAGACTACTGCCACATCAAATAAGCTTTTGCTCGCCAGTTTCTGCTCATATGTTAAATATATAGTATGTTTTGTCAAAAATAAACTCATCAACTAAGATGTTATTATAGTGTTTGTTCCAATGTAGGCTATATCAAACGAATGAATCCTTAATTTGAAATACGTATGATAAAATGTATACTTTAAAAAAAAAGAAAGATTACAGTTGAAATATTGTTAAAATTTTAATTGTTGATTTACATGTGAACACTTTTTAATAAAATAGCAAAAAAATACATTTACAAGGTAGAAGGTAAAAAAAATCTTAATAGGTCACATTCTTAATAAGCCTTCTCATTAAATTATTTATTATTGCTTTTCATTAGTGACACATTTGGGGAGAGGATATATTCCAAAACTTTCTGAAAATACAGTATGATAATTAACTGCACGATTACTAGAAATGTTTATCTTGGTATTATACAATTTGCATGCATAAGAAATTTGTGGAAAAAGACAACAAATTTTCAAGATGTTTCCAACTCTAACTTTGAACCAATTCTGTAGAATGGCCTATATAGCCTATTTGAACAGGATTTGTTTCCAGGCATTACTATGTACTAAAAAAATCTAATGAATCCTTAACTTTGAAATACGTATGATAAAATGTATACTTTAAAAAAAAAGAAAGATTACAGTTGAAATATTGTTAAAATTTTAATTGTTGATTTACATGTGAACACTTTTTAATAAAATAGCAAAAAAATATCTGCTGTACCGTACATCCGCCTTGGCCGTACAGCAGTTATTATTATTATTATATATATATATATATATATGGATGAAAACTCCTGCCTAGCAAATTCTAAGACAGACAAAAAACACCAGGGACATAGATTCACATAGAGCACTTGCTGAAGACACAGAAGCTAACGCTGTTTGGTTCAGGTGTGTTTTATAGTTTCCTGGTCGATGACGTCACATGACGTTCCGTCACGCCATTGGCGTATGAAACGCGTGCTTCATACGGGTTTCATACGTGCTTCATGACGCAAAGTATAGGAAAAGTATATATATATATATATATATATATATATATATATACAGTATATAGAGATTTTAGAGAGACTGGTGAAACGCAGTCTGGGCCTGGTACTTTCCTTGTCTTCTGTTTCCGGAAGACCCAGCACACATCCTCTTCACAGATCGTATAAGTGCAGGAAGAGTGGAAGGGGGGTTGCTGGAGGTGTGGATGGATGCATAGAGAGAAGGTCAAAACAGGTGTGGGGAGTGAGACCGGGTTTTTCAAACCTGCAATAAAACTCATTCAGGTCTTGTAATAAGTGATGTCTTTCAGGCCCTTCCACACTGATGCAGGGTCATTGGCTGCCAACTGGTTTTTCAGCTTCTCAGAGTAGTTTCTCATAGCCACTCTGATCTCCTTTGTGTTTTTGGCCTGATTATACAAGACTGGACAAGTCCACACGTTTGGCCTGCTTTATTAAAGTCCCCAAGAAGTATCATACAGAGTCCGTGTGTTGTTGCTCTGTGTCTGTGATCTGACCAGCCAACCGTTGCAGCACTGCATTCACACATTCTTGCGAAAGGAATGTAAACACTTGCAAGAATGAACGAGGAAATCTCCTGTGGCGAGTAGAAAGGCTTACAGTTGATGAAGAGCGCTTAGATCGGGACAACACATCTTCTTCAACGCTGTTATAGAGCGCTATTATATCTGTACACCTTGCATTTAATGTAGAATTAAAAAGTCCTTATTTGTTCAGGACAGGGGAAGAAGTTCATCCATTTTGTTAGAGAGGGAGCGTAGATTTGCCAGATGGATACTAGGCAGCACAGTTCTAAAGACGTGCTGTCGGAGCTTGATTAGAGCGGCTGCGCCTCCAACTACAATGTCCAGCAAAACATCTGGTAAAGGTCAGAAAACTGAAAAAAGATTGGATGGTGTGTACTCCCGAATGTTCAGCAGTTTGTCCTTGGTGAAACTGATTGTAGAAGAATAACTAAAGACAGGACAAACTAACAAAAACAGTAAAACAACTGTGGAGCTCCACATCGAGGCGGCCTTCATGGCGCCAACTTGGATACCATCTTGGATTTTAGGCACTGAGGTGCATATAAGCTACAATTTAAATCTGATTGAATATTAACATATTTTGAAAGATATGAAATTAACAGACCAAATAGTATTGTCAAAGAGGGCCAGTTAACTAGATGATGAGTTAAACACTGCATCCAGTAATAAATCACACCATGATTAACTATATCATGCATCTGTAACAAAGATGCAGTACCATTCCTGCATCAAAAAATATCACGATAGACTTGTACAGCTTGTATATCAGAAAATGTTCTTTAAATAAATACTAATGAAAAGTATTGCATGTTCAATACATTTTAAATACATTTTGGACACCATATTTAGCATTACCAGCTTTAACACTCACAATTTCATTGTCTTTTTTTTGTAGAAAAAAGACTTAGTGTACTTAGGGTACACTTAGGGTGTACACCGACGCATGTTTCATCCCATTTTGCACCCGACGCACATTGGTCCCTGGTGCTATTTTGCAGTTCCAGAAAACAATTCCGCCACAGACCAGGAAAAACCTAGTCTAAAGTCAGTGGCGCGATTTCAGTGATGCGTTCAGATGCTATTTTAAGGGCGCATGCTTGGCCATAATGTAGCATGTGCACAACGCGCATTGCTTCTCTCATCTACACAGATGCAGAAGTTGACATTTTTGCAAACCATATATAATTACGAGGAAAAATATTCCACATGAGGGAAATCATTGTGGTGTCCATGAAGATGTGAAAAAATAGTTATAAATCTAGCTTACACATTTACCCAAATTATCATACGCCTGTTTAACCGAAGCTTATTTGGCTGGGTTTCTCCCTTCCCCCATACAATGTCACTTCTCTGTCTTTTACGGCCCGGACGAGAACGTCTGTCTCCTAGGCTGTGAACCGCTCCTGGTGTGCGCCTAACAAATCCGCCGTTATAATAGCAATCCGCCATGGAACAAGCGTGCCTGCTTTTAAAGGGAATGTGAGATGATGCTCTGATTGGTTTATTTCATGTTACACCCAAACCACACCTATGAGTAATGTAGCTACTTCAGACCAACCCATTTTAGATTTGCGCCGGGCGCAAGAGTAATTTATCCCGCCGCCGAGATCCGCAAAGTTACTTGCGTTTCACGTTTGATACTTGCGTTTCAGATCGTTAAAATAGGGCCCTAAACTGCATATGATAATGTTGTTTCTTGAAACTGCTTGTAATAGGACATTAGTGGTAAAGTAGGGCCATTTTCCTGAATGATTTTGGAGGTAGAGCTTCTGATTAAGCCTGGCACTGATCTCTCTTCTGCTAATATAAGATGAATTGCTATTCTGAAATAATCTAAGCACCTCATCATTTCCTTAAAAGCCATCATGCTTCAATACAATGGCAGAGCCTTGTTGTATAGAGCAATGCCAAGAAAAATGGCTGAACTTGCTGTTATTTCTCCCCAGTTGCGATTTTAATAAAATACATCACATATGACACTAACACTTACTTCCTGAGATCGGCTTGTTTCTTTGCTGGATCCCAGTTAGTATTTGCTGACCTTCTAGCAGCAATGGTTTAAATCATTGTGATTTCTTTCATCCTGGATCAGGGGTCAGTGAAGGGGCATTTTGATGATCTGACAGCACTGCACCTCTGCAGAGAAATACAGAACTAAAATGGCCAATGAGTCAGAGTGAGCGTTGCAAAGGGTGCTACAGAAGCTTATCTGAAGGCTTTAGGTGATGAGTCAAACTGCGTCCTCACAATCATTACACTGGCTTTCGTTGCTGAACGTGAGGCTTCTCTCTCCGACTCCACAGCAGGATGCTGCAGTCCTTACCATATCCTACTCTATAACCCATCATCTCTATCCGTTAACCCTCACACCCTCCTCAATCCCACATGCAGTGGATGGCACAGCTTTCTCAAGCTTAAGGAACAAAGTTACGTCTGAATGTGGTGTTGAGTTTACCCTCATAAGTACAGCATTGCAATATTGTGTTACTCATAAAGAGTAACTAATTGAATTGCAATGTTAGCCTAGAAATCTAGATGCACCCTAGCGGCAGCAAAATTTATTTTGCAGCCAGGATCGTCTAGCAACTCTCAGTTGGCCTGCGAGCTGAAAAAAACGTCTCAGGTTACGACTGTAACCATAGTTCCCTGAGAAAGGGAACGAGACGATGCGTCGATAACGCTTTGGGAACGCCTCCGCGTGATGCGTCTGAAGCATCTATGTCAACTAGTCCAATGGAATGAATGAAATGAGCGTCACGGGCAGGTGACGTCATGACCAGGAAGCTATAAAAAGCGCTAGCTTAGAAATTTGCCGAAGCAAGTCGATCACAGGGATGCAGGAAGTATGGCAGGGCGACGCATCGTCTCGTTCCCTTTCTCAGGGAACTATGGTTACAGTCGTAACCTGAGACGTTCCCTTTCGAGGGAACTCGCGATGCGTCGATAACGCTTTGGGAACGAGAAGACCCAAACCGCCAGAATTCCAAATGCCTGGTGTAAGCCTGTTGTCCAATACTAAGCACTGAGCACCTGAGACCCTGGGGCAGCATCCAGGTCCAGGCTATATAAAATCTGACAAATGTGAGCGGAGAGGACCAACCCTCCGCATCACAAACGTCTTGGAGGGACACTCCAGATATTAAGGCTTTAGAGGCCGCCATACTTCTAGGGGAATGAGCTCTGACCGCCAAAGGACAGGGCTGGCCAGAGGACTCATAAGCAAGAGAAATAGCCTCGACTATCCACTTACTAACTGTCTGCTTAGCAGGAAAACCTCTCTTGGTTGATCCAAAACAGACAAACAATTGATCGGACTTCCTCCATGAAGAAGACCGATGAACATAAGTATCCAGTGCTCGCACTGGACACAAAAGGTTCAGCTTTTCCTGGTCCGCTGAAGCAAAGGGAGGAGGACAGAAAGCCTGCAGCGCAATAGGCCTCGGAATAATGGTTGGCACCTTAGGGACATAACCTTGTTTGGGGTATAAGAATGCCTTGACCATCCCTGGTGCAAATTCAAAGCAGGTGGGAGATACCGAAAGGGCCTGAAGATCTCCGACTCTTTTTAAGGGTGAAATGGCCAGTAGAAAAATAGTTTTAAAAGTAAGGAACTTTTCTGAGACCGACTCTAAAGGCTCGAACGGAGCCCCAGATAGGCCTTCTAAAACTACTGCCAGGTCCCAAGCCGGCATCCTAGTGCGTATCGCAGGTCTCAGCCCAGGGTGCCACGAAGGAAACGAGTGATCAGGGGGTCTCGACCCAACGATGTACCTCTCACCGGGGCGTGGAAAGCCGCAATGGCCGCCATGTAAACTTTTAAGGTGGATGGACATAAACCTGACGAAAAGCGATCCTGAAGAAACTCCAGTACTGTGTTTACTGAACAGTTAACCGGATCCCACTGACGCTGGTGACACCAAGAGGTGAAAACTCTCCATTTCAAAGAATAAAGTTTCCTCGTAGCGGGAGCTCTGGAGCTTAGAATGGTCTCAACAACCTCTGTTGAAAGACCACTTCTATGAGTTGGGCCCCCTCAGGGGCCAAACCCATAATTTCCAAATCTCCGGTCGAGGGTGAAATATTGTGCCCCCGGCCTGAGACAGAAGGTCTCTCCTGATCGGGATCTCCAAGGGAGGACCGTCTAGGAGATGAATCAGGTCCGCAAACCAGATTCGACTCGGCCAGCATGGCGCTTCTAGCAATAGGCTTATTCCGTACTGACGAAGTCGCTCCAGAACTCCTGGGAGCAGAGCAACAGGGGGAAAGGCGTACAGACGTAGCCTCGGCCACGTCTGAACCATAGCATCCAGCCCCAGGGGGGCTGGGTGAGTAAGGGAGAACCAGAGTGGACAGTGTGTCGTATGCTGGGACGCGAACAGATCTACTTCGGCCTTGCCGTAAAACTCCCATATCTTCTCCACCACCTCAGGGTGAAGTCTCCAGTCCCCTGGCCTCAGCTCCTGCCTCGACAGGAGGTCTGCTCCGATATTCTGGCCCCCTGGAATATACAATGCCGACTCCGCCCTGGTCCCCTGCATTGCCGGCTCCAACCTGGCTTCCTGCACTGCCGGCGCCGCCCATGCTCCACGGCCCAGGTCCGCCCACGCTCCACGGCCCAGGTCCGCCCACGCCCCACGGCTCAGGTCTGCCCACGGCCCAGGTCCGCTCACGCTCCACAGCCCAGCTCCGCCATTGCCATGTCCTGGTCCCGTTACCCTGCACGGGCCTGGCCCTCCGTCTTCCCCCAAGACCGCCTCTGCTCCACCACCCTCCTGAACTATTGTTTTTTGGTTTTGTTGGGCGTCGGGGAGCATCCGGTAGAGACGGAGGAAACCAAAACCACGTTTGTACTAGAAAACAATAGGTAGCAGCGTCAAACAGTTGCCTGCTAAATAAGAGTAACAAACCATTTAGTTGCCACATACACACTTGAGATTGCACTCATTCTACCATCGGTCCACTTACCCCGAGACGGCCACAGCAGCATGTGGCACCAGGCCAAAGAACGCAAACAAACAGGCGAGACCTCACTTGAAACGTGCTCAAGCTTAAATGCGAGCGCAGTACAACGTCACAAATGGCGTCACAGAATTTACTATAACGCGGACAGATGGGCTTCTAGCACATCATGCCACACACTCATGATATATATGTTCCTTGTTTTGTCATGTTCCTGGTTATATCTTGTGATTGCCCTGTTCCTCATGTGATCATCTAATGTGCCTCTTTGCTCAATGTGTTATGTTGTTATTGGTTTAATCTAGTCATGCGTTTCTCTGTTATTTTGGTATTTGACTCCTTGTTTGATTACTCTCAGGTGTTTCTTGTTAGTCATTACATTAGTATTTAGGCTTGTTCGAATTCATGCAGTGCTGCGCAGACTGATCGGTGGCTGACTTAAAGCAACGCATGCCAGTTTGAAATTTTGTCCGACTTGAGACAGCGCCGGTGCCACGTGACTGTGACGTATGCCATCAAAGTACAGTGAGAGCGATTCAAGAGCAGCTGGGTGGTTCATTCTGCGCAGCTTCTCCATCGGCTGCACAAGCTCTGATGATTACACAGCTGTTCCATGATAGGCCGGATTCACTGCATTACAACGATCACATGTGTTTCGTGTTTATTATAACACCTTCAGTTCCACTAATGCTCACAAATCTGTTTTTTGTAACACTAAAAGCTATTTTCATAGTCACAATGTTATATTGTATCATGTTTATCAGAAGAAGAAAAAATGTAGACCCCACTTCATTAATAGTATATCTTATGTTGAACTTTATTATTGTACAAATTGATGCTGTATTAAGCAGTACATGAAGTATTGAATGAAAATGTCTTGTATTTGGCCAATATTATACACCTTTTGCGTATTTATAGGCCTCATGTTCTCTTGTCTAGCTTTGTTGGTTGTTACCCGTTTTTGATAAGTCTAGTCAGTTTAAGTCATGTTCAAGTTTATGTTCTTAGTCAAGCCAGGTTCTAGTCATAGTTTTGTTTTGTTTATCTGTATTTTGTTTAATAAACTGCACTTGGGTTCTCACTGCAACCCGCCTCTGGCTATACGTTACAACCATTAAACCCATTCAAAAGTAGTGATATGTTGTGACAGATTTTTTTTTTTTTTTAAGAAGCAAATAAATGTAATTAATAAAACATTAATGTATTACATTACAGCACAGTACATTACATTATACCACTGTCTATTTTATTTTATTTTATTTTATTTTATTTTAATTTATTTTATTTTATTTTATTTTATTTTATTTTATTTTATTTTATTTTATTTTATTTTATTTTATTTTATTTTATTTTATTTTATT
>FLSR01004873.1:343277-376984 GCA_900092035.1 Leuciscus waleckii
TATAAATGTGTGTTAATTTTTCTGCAAAGAAGTCAAAACACACTTTTTCCTAAATGTTTTGCCGATGCAAGGCAGGCTCAAGGTGGCAATCTGAAAGAGTGCCTGCGGACCTGGCATGGAGAATTAATGGTGGGGGCCTGGACTAATGCATTGGCTCCTCACTTGGCAACCAGTGCTGGACGGGAGTCAGGAAGGGGTTGCAGGAGTTGTGGGCCGATATGATTGATGTCACAGATCATTGCAGAATTATACTGCAGTGTGGCCAGGTATGGCCAAGGAATTGTGTGATTTGCTCAGGGAGAACCAGTGATGTAGATAAGAGATCAAACGAGATTAATAGGGTCAAACAAGGATTCATGAGAGATTGCTATTGTCAAAAAGTGATTCTAATTTACATTCCCCTTTCATTCTCTCTTTTATTATTTTTAATTATTATAATAGCAATAATAATGATTGGAAAAATGTTTCTTGGTCTGATGAGTCTTGATTTCTGCTGCAACATTCAGGTGGTAGGGTCTGAATTTGGCATTAACATCATGAAAGCATGCTGGATCCTTCCTGCCTTGTATCAACGGTTCAGGCTGCTGCCGTGCCGTTTGCAGTAATGGTGTGGGGCATATTTTCTTGGCACACTTTGGGCCACTTAGTACCAACTGAGCCTTGGTGTCCACAGAATCACAGCCTACCTGAGTATTGTTACTGACCATGTCCATTCCTTTATGACCACAGTGCACCCAACTTCTGAGCAGGATAATGTGAATGTGCCATGTCACAAAGCCGAAATCATCTCAAACTGGTTTCTTGAACAACATCAATGAGTTTCACTATACTCAAATACCATCCACAGTCGACAGATCTCAAGTCTATAACAGGAGTGTGGCAGGGGGGGCGTGGCTTAGCGGAGCCTGTGACGGGAGAGAAGATTGGGAGACAGGTGCGGCGTAAGTGGGTCAAGTGCAAATGACGAACACCTGTGTCTTGTTTCAGTGATTGGTGTGGAGAGACTATAAAAGCCATGTGGAAACAGTGTGAGAGGAGAGAGACCAGCGGAGAACTGTGGGTGAAAAGTGTGACAAGCTGAAGGCAGCGAGCAACAGGAACAATTGATGGATTGCTGATAGTAGTGGACTGAGTTTTGAGTATACAGCAATGTGTGCATGACGTCGTTTTTTTTGTTTGTTTTATTTTTGGTTCCAATAAACACCCGCAGTCTCCGCAAGCCGACCCTGTCCTCTTCCTTCCCTGAGTCTTGAAATTCCCTGAACCGTGCTACAAGGAGATTCGCATCATGGATGTGTAGCCGACAAATCTGCTGCAACTTCGTGATGCTATCATGTCAATGTGGACCAAAATCACTGAGGAATGTTTCCAGCACCTTTTGAATCTATGCCATGAAGAATTAAGGCAGTGTTGAAGGGAAAAGGGGATCCGACCAAGTACAAGGTATACCTAATAAAGTGGTCAGTGAGTGTACATTATTATGATGATGATGATGATGATGATTATTGTTAATTACAATTCTGTCATGACAACTTTCGGAGAGATTGGCATGGTAATGGTACTGAATATGCAATGTTCCTTTATTTGGTCTTGACGGAATAGATTTGCTACAGTATGCTGCTGCTGCTGCTGCAAAGCAAGTACCGGGACTTGCTACTGCGAATACATTCACAGACATGCTGCTGTGAGCATGTAAGACATACTGCTGCTGTTGTACATGTAACCTACATGAAATAACCCCCATAGCAGATCTATACAGTTGGAGCTGGGGAAGTTGCTGCTAACAGCAAACTACTGCCAGTTTTTGAATGTTGAGCCACAGCTCATTGGCGCTAATGCAACAGCAATCAATCAGCTGCTCTATGTAGATAACAATGTGATCTCTACCAAATTGACTTAAGGACCTGTCAGCCTGCAACATCTAGAGTTTCATGATAGAACTCTTTGTCCCCTTTCGAGAGTACTCTCGTGTTGCGTAAGCCTTAGCTTACGCTACAGGAAAGCCCCTTTTCTCGAGAAGATTGAAGCCAAAATTATCCTATAATTTTTAATAATTTAAAACGCACTTGCTGCAGCAGCAGACCTAAGCGAGGCGGCTTAGCGCGCTTATTGGCTGCTCTGCGCAACTGCTGCAACCTATGGAGAGGCAGCGGTGACGTACTGACCAATGAAGGCGCTTCGCGCTCTTTGCACGTCACAGCCCGCCAAAACGGGTGTGGCCGAGGCTATATAAACCGCGCCCTGCCATAGGTGCTTTGTTTTCATCTCCTTTCAGCGTAGGATTCTCTTCGCTGACTCTGGAAGAAGCTTCGCGCCGTCGACATAGCACTTCAGCGAGACGAGCCACTGCACTGCAAGACTAGGAAGCCGGCTTGGACACCTCCTACGCCGCCTTTCAGCCACCGTCTCAGCTGCGCTATCCGGCGCGCATATATCCTTTAAAAGCGTTTCTCCCTAAATAGCTAATTTGCTGGCGTTGTTTCAAATGCCCCGCCTCAACTGCGGCTAGTGCCGAGCCCCCCTCATGCTGGAGACCGCCACATCCTTTGCGTCTCCTGCCTGGGGAAGGACCACGCTGACATCGCGCTCTCTAAAGGCTGCTGCCCGGAGTGCGATATGATGGACTTACCAACCCTGCGGGCTCGGTTAGCCATCTTCAGCGACGATGCTCTTCCTTCACTCCCAGAGCGCACCGGAAGCTTCAGTGACTCGCAAGCTCACGCCGGTTGGATCCCGCGTGCCTCGCCCACTGATTCGCCCTCACCGGTCTCGTTTATGGATGGTCAGCGCCCGGCGGTCTCCGCGGCCACTCCCATCACTTTCGGTGGACCAGACGGTGACGACGACAGCTGTCTTTCGCCGCCTCGGATAGTAAGGACTGGTCGGGCTCCATTCCGGACCCCGCCCCCTCAACCCAGGCCAGTACCAGCGGGGTAAGAGCCAGTGTGGATGCTGAACTCATACGCGTGTTGACTAAGGCCGTGGAGGACCTCGGCCTCGAGTGGTCTACACCCGCCGAACCAACGAGCAACAGGCTCAACGAGTGGTTTCTGCAAGGACGCCGCCAGTCCCCTCAGCAAAGGCCCACCCCGTTCCTGCCGGAACTCCATGACGAACTCACTAAATCATGGAAGGCTCCGTTTTCGCCAGGCTTAAAACCATGGTTTCCTCAGCGCTCTCCGTTGTCGACGGCGCTCAGGAAAAGGGCTACCAGCATCTTCCCCCTATCGAAGACCCACCCTTCTAAAGCCTGGCGGACTACTTCAGCCCTCACCGGTCGCGCCTACGCCGCCGCCGGTCTGGCTGTATCAGCACTCCACACCAGAGGTGTGGACTCGAGTCATGTGACTTGGACTCGAGTCAGACTCGAGTCATGAATTTGATGACTTCAGACTCGACTCGACAAAATGTACAAAGACTTGCAACTCGACTTGGACTTTAACATCAATGACTCGTGACTTCACTTGGACTTGCGCCTTTTGACTCGAGAAGACTTGCTACTTCCCATGAAAACTGGGGAAAAAAATGTCCACACGGCCGCGCCGCTCTCAGTTTATCTGCATCTGTGAAAAAAATGTGCACCAGCTGTATGCATGCAGCGAGCGCGCGCGCTGCCTGCACGACACCCAATCACTGTAGTCCCACGTTGTTTTGATTCGACAGCATCTAACGCCCGTTTCACACAAACTCCGTTTGCAGTGCGTATGCGCCAGCGATGCGTATTTTTTTCCGTACCCATGTTAACAGGTTAGAGCTTTCACACTGCACACGGTTGCAGTCCGTCGATCCGTTCCAGGTGCGGTGCGTATACAGCAGTGCCGCGATCGTTTCCGCACCGAGTCTATTTCTGCTGTGCTGCACATGTGCTGCACGCGCTGAATTAAAGTGACAGCGCATGTTTCGTGGTCAAAATGAACACAGATTGACCAAAAAATGTAGTAATTTCACCATAAACGCGATTAATTAAATAAAATGTAGTAATCTCACCATAAATGTATTTAATTAAATACTATTTTCACTTTAAGACCAGGGTAAAGCAAGGAAAACTACAATTTACCTCAACAAAGCGACATAATGAACGACACTCGTCTCATTCGTGGAGGTGGAAAAACAAGTTCTTTGTGACATGCGAGATTTATTGTATAAAGATTTAAATTATGCAAAAGAAAGAGTATGAGTCTGCTGTTTTTGTCAATTTTAAGTTTTAATTTAAAATGTAGGCTATGCGATTTTAATATAAGTACATGGTTAAATATGTTACCACTTGCTTGAGCAACTGGACTCGACTTGAGACTTGTTGGCTTTGACTTTTGACTCGACTCGGGACTTGCCCATCTTTGACTCGACTTGACTCGGGACTCGAGGGCAAAGACTTGAGACTTACTTGTGACTTGCATAACAATGACTTTGTCCCACCTCTGCTCCACACTATGGCGGTGCTTCAAGTGTTTCAGGCTAACCTTCTCCGCACACTGGACGAGGTTAGCCCGAACCAAGAGGCGTTCAGAGACCTGAGAAGCGCTACTGACTTAGTCCTACGAGCTACAAAGACCACCGCTCAGGCTATCGGTAGGAATATGGCGGTTTTGACTGTTTTGGAGCGTCATCTGTGGCTGACGCTAACAGATATGAAAGACGCGGACAGGGCTTCTTTTCTGGACTCGCCCATTTCGCCATCCGGCCTGTTTGGCCCGTCTGTCAAGGGCTTCGCGGAACGCTTCTCCGAGGCACAGAAAGCGCCATAGGCCTTACGACACTTCCTGCCTAAAGGCTCGAGCTCTGCTTCAGGCCGCTTAAAGAAACAGCCGCCTGCTCAGACTTCAAGGCCCCCGCCTCAGCCGCCAGCCTTTCAGCGGCGTCCACCCGCTGAGGCTCATCAGCGCTCGCGCTCTTCTAGCCGTCACATACCGCCTCCCCCACGGGGTCCGAGGCCCAAGATTGTGCTAGACCCTGAGCCTCTGAAACCCTCCTAGCCACGAGGGGCAAACGACGCCGGTTAAGTCCGGCTGCGGCCGGACCACCGTCGAGGAACCCGCGCACGCTTCTCACAGTTCCCTCACCAGAGCGACTGGAGATGTCTATTTTGCAGTACACGAGTCTGTTACACAACATGCACGCCTGCACACAAACACCGTTTTTACGGCGACCCAAATAAATCTCAAAAAGAGAAAAATTTCTGTCTTGTATCCGGCTCACGCTGACTGTGTTCTAAATGTACTGTGCCCACTATTCAGTGCTCACCCCTACTCATAAACACTGCCCGTCCAGTGTCACACACACACTTAGGGCCCCACTAATAAAAAACTTCCCCGCTCTCGCGGCGAGTGTATCATGTGTAGACCAGGCGCCCGTTTTCAACACGTGCCCTCTCACATAAGCGCTGTATGTACAGTGTCACAAGCACAAGTCAATCAGGCCACCGGATTCCACAGTTAAAGCCCAGATATCATTCTGCCCCTAGACTTGTCGGCAAAAGCATGGAAAATCATCCCGGGCATATCAGAATGGGTGTTAAACATAATCAAACAAGGTTATTCGCTGCTGTTCGCCCGCAGACCCCCTCGCTTTCGAGCTATGGTCGAAACTACGGTAAAAGACGAAGCAGCACACCTACTTCACACCGAGATAGCAAAACTGCTGAGAAAAGGTGCGATAGTAACCGTTCCTCTTTCACAGAGCGAGTCAGGTTTCTACAGCCGCTATTTTCTCGTTCCAAAGAAGGATGGCGGTCTCCGACCCATCCTAGATCTCAGACAATTGAACAAAGCACTTATGAGGCGTTCGTTCAAAATGCTGACGACCAGACAAATTCTCGCGCATATTCGCCAGGAGACTGGTTTATACTGGTAGACCTGAAAGACGCGTACTTTCAGATACAAATAGCGCCCCGTCACAGGCCAATCTTGAGATTCGCCTTCGAGGGCCGGGCTTATCAGTAGACGGTCCTTCCGTTTGGCCTGTCTTTAGCACCTCGTACATTCACAAAGTGCATGGATGTGGCGCTCGCTCCCCTGAGACTACAGGGTATGCGAATATTGAACTATTTAGACGACTGGCTGATTCTAGCCCAGTCAAAGACGGAACTGAGACTCACAAAGCTCTGCTTCTCAATCATTTGCAGAATTTGTCACCCAGCCAGAGAATTTCTTTTCTGGGAACAGAAATAGACTCTGTGTCGATGAAAGCGCGGCTTACAACACAGCGCGCGCTCTCCATCCAACGACTAGCAGCGTCATTCAAAATTGGCGACGTCACTCCTCTCAAAATGCTGCAGAGGATCCTGGGTCGCATGGCATCTGCTTCAGCAGTACTTCAGCTGGGCTTGCCTCATATGCACCCCCTCCAGTAATGGCTAAAATCCCGAGTCCCATCTCCGCTTGGGCATCGGGTCGATTTCGCCTCAGGGTGACCCAGGGCTGTATCAAAGCCCTGGAACCTTGGAAGACAGCCAGCTGGTACCAGTTAGGCGTCGACATAGGGGCGAGCTCGAAGCTAAAAAGTAGTCTCGACAGATGCTTCCAACCTCGGTTGAGGTTTTTCTCCCATACTTGCGAGGTCACCATGTCTTAGTCCGTACGGACAACATGGCAGTGGTGTCCTACATAAACCGCCAAGGCGGCATCAGATCTCGGAGCCTGTACACCAGGGCCAAAGGCCTCCTCGTGTGGGCTCAGCACAATCTGCGCTCGCTGAGAGCGGCGCACATACCAGGCATCCTGAACCTGGGTCCAGACATGGAATCCAGGGGCAACGTTCCCTCAGGGGAATGATCCCTTCACCCCATGGTTATCCAGTTGTTATGGGCATCTTCGGCAGGGCAGAGGTCGACCTCTTCGCCTCAGAAGACAACGCTCATTGCCCAATTTACTTTACGAAGAGCAACGACGCGCTGGCCCACGACTGGCCCAGGTGTCCGCTTTATGCGTTCCCACCGATCTCATTGTTACCACAGGTGATCAAACGGATCAGGGAGACAAAATGTGCGATGCTCCTAGTAGCCCCGCTCTGGAGGAACCAGATGTGGTTCCCAGAGCTGATGCAGCTACCAGGAAAAGCTCCGTGGCTGATTCCAGTGAGGAGAGACCTCCTCTCTCAGGCCAAAAGGAAGCTTGGCACCCCCATCCCGAGCTGTGGGCCTTGCATGTATGGGCCCTCAACGGGTACCCGTTAACCTCCCAGAAGGAGTTTTAAACACTATCACAGAGGCTAGAGCTCCCTCTACAAGACGGCTCTACGCTTTTAAGTGGTCAGTGTTCTCTAACTGGTGCTCAGTGAGAAACATACTACCACAATGCTGTGGAGTATCGGAGGTGCTCTCCTTCCTCCAAGAGCTTTTGGACGCGGGTAGATCCCCCTCCGGCATTTGTAACGCCTGCGTCTGGCCAGTCACTGGGGGAAACGACCTAATCGTCCATTTCCTCAGGGGAGCTAGGAGGTTAAACCCCCCTCGACCCCCTTCGGTTCCTGTTTGGGACCTTTCCACAATTCTGGAGGCCATGAAAGGTGACCCATTCGAACCAATGCAGACCATAGATCTGAAATATCTTTCACTCAAAACCGCTTTTCTGCTGGCTCTCGCCTCAGTCAAGCGTTTGGGTGACCTGCACGCGCTTTCCGTGAGCACTACCTGTCTTGAATTTGGACCTAATGACTCCAAAGTCATCCTCAAACCGAGACATGGTTATGTTCCTAAAATACTTGCCACTCCCTTCAGAGCGCAAGTTATTTCCCTGTCTGCTCTCCCCACATCTGATGATGAAAGGGACGCAAACGTTCTCTGCACCGTTAGGGCTCTTAGGATTTATGTGGAGCGTTCTGCTGGTTTCAGACAATCAGAACAGCTCTTTGTATCCTTTGGTGGCCGCACTAAAGGTTTGGCTACCACTAAGCAGAGCCTTTCACGGTGGATAGTCGATGCTATTTCATTGGCTTACGCGTCCAAAGGTCTCTCTTGCCCTCTGGGCATCAGAGCTCATTCTAGAGGCATGGCCTCGTCGTGGGCTTGGTCCAGTGGGATTTCACTTCATGATATTTGTATGGCGGCAGGCTGGGCCTCCCCGTCTACATTTATCAGATTCTACAACCTAGAAGTCCCCGCCTTACAGGCTAGACTTTTATCAGTTTAACCTTGTGTTACAGTTACCTGCCCGAATTAGATCTGGCATGTCTGTACTGTTATGTAATAAGCATCATGTATTCACATCATGTATTCACATTAGCTTACTCGTCTTATGATCCCCGGGCACTTGCGTAAGGCTTCCCGTAGCGTAAGGCTTACGCAACACGAGAGTACTCTCGAAAGGGAATGTCTCGGTTACTAACGTAACCTCGGTTCCCTAAGATGAGGGAACGAGTGTTGCGTAACCTTGCCGTGCTTGTGCTCTGATACGTTATCGCTTCAGTCGATGAAAACAAACACCTATGGCAGGGCGCGGTTTATATAGCCTCGGCCACACCCGTTTTGGCGGGCTGTGACGTGCAAAGAGCGCGAAGCGCCCTCATTGGTCAGTACGTCACCGCTGCCTCTCCATAGGTTGCAGCAGTTGCCGCAGAGCAGCCAATAAGCGCGCTAAGCCGCCTCGCTTAGGTCTGCTGCTGCAGCAAGTGCGTTTTAAATTATTAAAAATTATAGGATAATTTTGGCTTCAATTTTCTCGAGAAAAGGGACTTTCCCGTAGCATAAGCTAAGGCTTATGCTACACTCGTTCCCTCATCTCAGGGAACCGAGGTTACGTTAGTAACCGAGACGTTCGTAATAATAATTATAATAAATAATTATAATTATAATAACTGTTATAAAAACTATAAGGAAGAAAAACACCAATAATAATAATAAAATATAATAATTTGTATAATTATTATTTACAATAACAATATGAATAATAATAAATACTACTGCTACTAATTATAATAAGAATAATAATTATTACTATGATTATTATAACTATAAAAACAAATAACTACAGTTTCTTAAATATAAGGCAGAAAAAAAAGCCTTTTATGGAGTTATTATTTTTATTATTCATGATGCTATTTATAGTACATTTGTTGTTTTTTGACTCTCCCTTATACCTTATACTTGAGACAGAGGCAATGTATCATTGGAAAAAGTGCATACAAATGCAGTATTTCATTTGTCATTAATCAATTCTTGAAATGTATTAAAATTTACATTTGTATGATTACACATCTCATATGTACTCTGTGGATATCAGATACAGTGTTTTGTATTGTTGTAGATGGAGGGTCAGAAGTTTGAAGAGGCAGTTCTCTCTGTGAACTCTAGAGAGCAACACTACACACTGTTCCACAGGTGCAGTGAAGTATAGTTGCACGAAGACCACACTGCAGCAAAATGCAGCAGCAGGTGAAACTACTCCCTCCCTCTGCAAACCTCTGTTCAACAGCTCTCTTTCCCACTGTCCTTTTCTACCTCGTTCCTTATTATGTTATTTTTCTCTCTTTATACATCAGAGTACCATCCCTTGTTTCTATGTCCCTTCCAGTCTTTCTCGCACTTTTGTTTCTTTTTTTTTTTCTATCTCTTGCATTCGCTCTTCTGGCATGTGTATTTATGTGACCTGTACACTATGAACATGTACACTTACACTTAGGTGGTGATGATGTAATGCCTCGTACATTCTCAGTGTGCAGAATTCGCTTCTTAACTGATATTCACGTATAGGTCAATACACACATTTTAGTAATATGCCTATACATAAAAAAATATATATAAAAAAAGTAGTTTGTGGTCCTTTTTGTTTGTTCCCTAATTTTGGCAGTTGTTTATTTTGTACTAAATAAAATGCCAATTTTAAAAAGTCGAATGCAGGAGACCAATTTATACCCTTGTTTCTGACTTTGAACACATCATCTTCAATGCTATGCAGATCTATACAGACTCAGATGATGGGGACCTTGCAGGTCCTCATTCGCACATGCATGAAGTGTGCAGAAAGCATAGTGATGTTCGCATGTTGTACTACAATAGATGAAAACATGTCCTTTAATCACCACTGCTGTACAGTGTCCTCCCACCCAATGTCACTGGGTAAAAATACCAGCGGAGGCATCAGGGAATCACATTTGAAGCATGAGATGTCTATTGAAAAAACTGCCAGAGAAGCTAATTACCTATTCAGGGCTGTCATCTCTAATCAACACTTCTTTAATACGTCAGTGTGCCATTTATATTTCTGACTGTGCAGACACAACCACATAAACACCAGGTTACGGCTTCGTTTAATTGGGTCCTGAACCGTCAGCCAAATACAGAGATATAGAGAGTGATTTGCCTGAATAGGATCTGATAAGGAATGCTTATGCGCAGGTGCACTGCACATAAATGCTGGACTTGTTCCAGGAGTCACACAGCAACACTTCCTTAATGGAACCGCTTCAGAGTTTGCAAGATAATATCTATCGGTGACACTGTGGAGTCCAGAAAACATTTAAAACCATGCAGCTGTTTTCTATACGGTTGTGTGTACATGTGAGAATGTTTGTGAGAGGGTGTGTTGTGCTACTTTAAAGTAACTTTTTTTTATGTTTTAGTTTGTGAAATGCTATATTGCACAGAAGACAAAAATGTGGTTATTCAGCTTGAGTCAGTTTAGTGATTGTGTAATGTTGTTCAACTCTTTTGCAAAATTAGTCAATTATGAAACGTCAATTCAGCTATAAAGCAGCTCTGCGGAAGACAATAGTGTTGTCATCCAGCTCAATTCAGTTCAAGTTTTTGTTCTCATCCATTACTGTCAGCGTGAAATTTATAATGCAGTATTACTGAATATTACATGTCAGAATGTTTTTAAAAATAGGCTTTGTACATGGTTGGAGTGTATTAGACAGATCCTACCTGATGCTGAATGTTGTCAAACAGCAGTCAGGATGTGGTAAATGAGGAGATGAGAGCTAAACCTAAGGTCATAAAGGTTAGTGGGCTGGGGTCCAAAGCAATCAGCCACAACCAAATAAGGAATTTCTTTGGGCCTGAACGGGATGAACCTTGAGCATAAAATGACTGTTTAACCTCATTCCTCATAGATTGCTCTATCAATCTAAAATGTTTCACATGTGATGAGAGTTCTGTCACACTCTCACTTAGTTTGGACTTTGTTTTCAGTTTGCACCTGTAGGAAACTCAGAAGCGAAGACTAGGAGACTTGGTTGTATCTTACGCAGGATTCTTTATTGAAACACGAGCTATCGGTACCCTTACGAAAAAAAAGTATACTTCAAGTTCACTTTATGAAGTATACTTGAGTAATGTTCAAGTATATTTTTAAGTATACTTTATGTAGTAAGTATACTAATGTCAATATGTACTAGTAGTAAAGACACTCTCAAATGCAATGAGATTATATGGTCTGATGACATTAACCTTGAGTGTGTGGGAGTAGAGATTATACTTTCTAAAGAAATGACTTTTGTAGTCATATGCATGTATCGTAAACCATCAGCTAAAATAGACTTTTATAGTGATCTTAAAACCCTTATCAATCTTACTAATCTGAAAAAAGAGTTAATTGATCTTTGCAAATTTGTTTAATCTTTACTGCTGTCATCTCTTGTGCAGAGAATTGGAGGACTTTTCATACGCAAATTGCTTATATTAGGCCTGTTCGACAAAGTTCCGACAGTATTCCGTCAGCACGTGAGTGAGAGTGGCGGCGCGCAACCTCAGCAGAGAGAGGCGTGCAATTTGATGACGCTCCCTCCAAACCCCCGAGTTTTATTCGAAACCGCGGTGGACAGGACGCGCATGCGCCTCAGAGCTCACCGTCTCTCTGGCTGCATCCCCTCCTCACTCCGCTGCCTCTCTCTCTCTCTCTCTCTCTCTCTCTCTCCCTCTCTCTCTCTCCCTCTCTCTCCATACTGACTGTCCAGTCACTCCAGCACCGAGCAACAGGGAGTGTGTGTATGCTTCTGCTTTAAGCTATAAAGAACTTCATCTCCATCGCTCCGGACACACACCCGCTTCTTCATCTGTCGTCCGCTGCCCTTTAGCGACCAACCGGCCACAGTAACCAACTGCCATGGAGAGGAAGGTAGGACATTTACAGCAACATCATAAGAATGTCATCGGCTCCATAAAGCACTTATTAAACAACAGTGTTTAATGTCTGCGGTCTGTTGCCGTCCTGATGGTGTATAATCCGCCCATCTCTCACAGGCAGTCAGATTAGTGCGCATGGGAGTTTTCCGACTGGATCTAGTTTATTTGGCAATGTAAAAAAGCTCATACTATTTTGAAGCCAGACAGTACGCGCGCACACACACACTGGTGCACGTGTTAATTCTGTCTTCTCCATCACTGATCTTCAGTACGGATGGAGAGTCCTTCATGTTCTTGCTGACTTTAGTGAGAGGTTCATAGCGCACGGAGATGTTGAGACCTCAGATGCTCCTTTGTACGATGTAAAGAGCCGAATTATCTCTCAGCTTCAATTGTTGGGATTGAAAGTGTTACTAGCAACATAAAGATGCCTTACCTCAGGATTCACTCTAATAGTCAATGTGAAGTCAGTTTGTTTGATAAGTGAAGGAATGTGATTGATCATAGGTATGTTTATGTTGGTGGATTGATCTTAGAAATAACTAAAGCAGTTTTGTGATGCTTATACAGAGGGTGTTATCACTATTTTGTTATTCACCAAGTTATTTGTGTAATTTTTAAGCTCCAATCTTTTTCTCTGTAAAGGTTCCTGCAGTGATGGAGAAATTGGAAATGTCAGGGACTTTAAAACTTTAAAACTGAAGTCATAGATTTGAAAGGCATTGAAATATCTTTATTGAATATAATATGATTTTCTACTTTTCAATAATAAATAGCTCTTTGTGAATGCAGTCTTTAAAATCTTTTTCTATTTGTCACAAACAATTGGAAAAATGATGTGGCTACTGTCTACAGCACTATATTACATTGTTATAATGAATCCTAATATTTGTAATTTCACCTGGTGCAGATACATGTATGTCCTTACTGTTATTGGCCAAAGTGATAAGATCAAATCAAATATTAAAGGGGAAATGAAGCAGTCAATCAAGTTTACATGATTTACAAGATGGATTTCCACTATAATTAACAATTATATAAGAAACATGACAAATGTAAACATATAAAAGAAAAAACGTTAGGCTATATCTTTCACGGCCAGGGATTGTGCAGTATTCTAACATGTGACGTCAAGGGTTGGTTGGCTTTAATAAACCTGGCTGAATGTAGGAATCTCCCGACATCAAACTGTCTACACCACGGTGTTTTGACCGCGAACAATTAACGTTAGGTACAGTCATTATTAGCTAACAGCTGTAACTAGCTAACGCTAACTAGTGTTTAGCTAACTTAGTGAAGTTTATTAGTACCAGACAAAAAGACGACGTCTAACGTTATATGTTACAAACTGCACATGGAAACATTGTTCGTGATGTCTGCCATCATATTCCTGTCTCTTGTCAACACTATGTAAGTTATCATGTATTAATATATGCATTTTTTAGCCGATACAGCGTGGGAACCGAGCAGTGGTACGTCGTTATGTCGAACAGCCGGTGGTGGTTTGGGGCGAAGAGCGGGTTGGCAACGCTACCTGGTGTCAGTGTGGCTGTTGTACTGCGATGCCCACCGTGTCAGAGTCCATCTGCTGTATATAACATATAACGTTAGACGTCGTTAGTTGTTCGCGGTCAAAACACCGTGGTGTAGACAGTTTGATGTCGGGATATTCCTACATTCAGCCAGGTTTATTAAAGCCAACCAACCCCGTGACGTCACATGTTAGAATGTGTAACGAATGTGCACAATCCCTGGCCGTGAAAGATATAACGTTTTTTCTTTTATATGTTTACATTTGTCATGTTTCTTATATAATTGTTGATTATAGTGGAAATCCATCTTGTAAATCATGTAAACTTGATTGACTGCTTCATTTGCCCTTCAACACTGCTAAATGTGTCACGGGTTGGTTCCACAAGGAAGCAAGTAGAGGATCCATTAGCAGCAGCCAATCTTTATTAAACTAAATAATCCAAAAAACAAAACAAAAACAACAATACTGGCACAGGAGAAGAAAACAATAGGTTCTCTGAAACATAGAGTGGAAAGATCCCCTATGGGAAGGGCATCCGTACCTGACCTCTGCAGAAGCATCCAATTGCACCAAGTCTGGCAAGACGGACAGAAGCGCGCAGCCAATGCCAGGTAAGGCCTCACCCCCTACTGTGGGCATATAAAGCCTGCATGTGCTACTGTTTTCCAGTAAGTATATTCGCTTCTCGTGCGGTAAGCGGGGCAAAGCTGGTGGATCTCTCCACTCGAGTTTCAGAGAACCGGTGTTACGACACTAACCTATTGTTCTCTTTCATCATCTCGTGTTCGAGATCCACCTATGGGAGAGACATGGACAACTCCCTGATTGCCCAATACACTCACAGTGAGGGTCTGTAAGCCAGAGAAAGACGGTCACCCAAGGGGTGGTGCCTGACACGTCCCATAATCATGAAACCCTCCATACTGAGGCACACACAAAATTGCTGTGTAGTGGCAGGACATGAAACGTGTATGGCTTAAACAAGAGAAGGAAGGGTTAAGATGACCCCACCCCCAAATCAGAATGTGAGCACATGGCAGGTGTCCTGCAGAACTTCTTCGATTCGGCTATAATGAGCCAATCGTCTATATGTCAAAATCCTCAAACCTGACATTCTCATGGCTGCTAAGCCCACCTCCGCACACAGACAGAAGGTCTGAGGGCTTAACGATAGCCGGAACAGGAGGACTGTGAATTTGTAACATGTGCCTTGGTTGGCGAAACGAAGAAACTTCCTGTGTGGCGGATAAATGCTTATGTGGAAGAAAGCATCTTTCAGATCGACCGATGTGAACCAGTTCCGTTTTATGGCATGGGCAAGCGAGCGAGCGAGCCATGTGTTAACATTCTGAAATTGTATTTCCTCAAATGTTTGTTCAACACAAGGAGGTCCAAGATAGGGCGGAGAGAGCCGTCATTCTTTGGGACCAGGAAATAACGAGAATAAAATCCCTGATTTATCAGACTGGGGGCCACCACCTGAATCGCTCCCTTGTTTAGAAGGGAAGATATTTCCTCTTTCAGAATTTGTGCGCCGCTCTTTCCGTGTGTGAAGAGAGAACGCTGTTGAAATGCAGGGGTTTCATTACAAACTACAGTCTGTAGCCCTGCATTATTGTATGCGTCACCCACTCGGGAGCCGAAACAGTTTGCCAAGCCAACTTGTGACTCGCGAGTGTTCCCACCCAAGCCGCAGCGGCGCTGTGTAAGCCCAGCTGGCTTATTTGTGGTGCAATGGTGCCCTCTAGTGACGAACTAGGGGCGACATGCAGGGGTTCACAGAGAATTTCTCTCTTTGAAGGGAGAGGATTTCTCTCTGTGGAGAGAGCTCTTTGTAATGAATTCAATTGATTCGTTTGTTTTAATGTGTTTTTTGTGTTTTGTATGTGTTTTGTGTTGGGGAACACTGGGGCCGAAGCCTTTATTAACTGGGTGAGGGGAACACAGTATGTGCGGTGTGGTGACACTGCTTTTGCACTTTTCCTCACAACAGACCCCCTGTATGTGGGGGGAGAACACACAACGTCAACTGAACACATGGGCTGGGCAGCCTCGAGAGGGGGGTGGCCGACCCCTCCATAAGAAACCGTCCGTCTCTTGAACAGGGGCTCTAGGGCAAGAAGAGAGTCCAAAGAGCTTGCGGCTCGTGAGCGCGGACTCAAAGCCCCCATTGGCCGAACATCAGGCAGGCCGCTTGCGTTTCGAGTCGGTGGGGGTAGGGTTTGATGGTTTTCCCGCCGCAGCAGGAGTCGGTTTCCCCCAGGGCTTAGCAGAGGGTGGGTTGCTCTGTCGTGGTGGGGGTTTGTTGCGGGGCCTTTCTTTGCCCTGACGAAACTGTCGTCCCGTGGCAGGTGGGTTAGGCAAACGCGCAGGGGGCGCCTGGCGTGGGGCCACCTTCCTAGGAGGCATAACTTGAAGGCCTCGTCTTTCCTTTTTCGTTGCAGCATCAATGCGACGGCAGAGCCAAAGAGAGCCCGGCCAGGCTCTACCGGGGCGCCCGCAATGCGCCTCTTCTCACTGTCAGTAAGGCCCGACAGATCCACTGGCGAGCGTTACGGAGGACGAGGTCATTAACAGTAATGATCTCCTTCCACAGTGTGGCTGAGGGGGATCCCTTGTCCAGCTGTTGGCCTAAGTCATCCAAAATCTCCGCCTGGTAAGCGGAGAGAAGGGAGGAGACATTCAGGGCCCTGACAGCCAAGGCCGTCATAAATGTCCCTTTCCTGGTCGGTGGCGCTCTGTGGAGCCTGCCACTCAATGTTGAGGCGAGAGCCCGCTCGCTCACACACTTCCAGGAAGCGGAAGTGTGTGGCCTGGGAAAGGCCAGAGGGCGGGATGGCCTCCTCGTCCTCTGAGACCCCGAGAAGGCCCGCTTCGTAATCATCACCAGAACCGGCCGGCGAGTGGGAGGTTGCCCGCGAAGATATCCTCTTCAGGGAACGCAGGATTGGTCTGGTCAGCCCAGATGAGAGATGTTGCGCCCCTGGAGGCCCCCGGTAGCGCATCGTCGTCACCACCATGTCCCCCATCCGAGTCAGAAAAGCCGAGCTCGACACACTGGGTCGCGGCAACTTTAATGCGGCGTCAAAGGAGTTTTTTCGGCAGCATCAGACAATGACTGCAGTTCTCCGGGTTCTCCAAAGCCTCTTCCGCATGCTTAAGGCGCAAGCAGACCACGCAGAATGGGTGAACGTCCTTCGCGGCAATCAGCGCACCCATGCGGCCAGGCAGGCCCGTGATGTTCCCGGGAGAAGCGGCAGATTTAGAGAGCGACATACCGGCAAAAAACTCAGAGAAATCCGTGGCGGGCAGCCGTGGAAACTGAAACAGGTGAGAAGGCGGCGAGAGCGTGGGTGGCGTAAATCCAACCGAGCTGTGTCAGTGCAGAGATCGCGAGAAGCGAATGTCAACTGGAGATCTGCCGCTTCTGTCTGTCTTGCCAGACTTGGTGCAATTGGATGCTTCTGCAGAGGTCAGGTACGGATTCCCTTCCCATAGGTGGATCTCAAACACGAGATGATGAAAGAGAACAGGAGCAACACAAACCAACTTAATCTTGAAGACACTAGACAAGAACTAAACAGAACAGAGGGTTTAATGCTGCCTTCACATGCTTTTGGAAATTTCCTGAAATAGTGATTATGAGCTTGTCGCATTCAAGTGCTTTGCTGTTGGAAAGAACAGGAATCGTGGAGGACACCAGGTTTATTCTTGCCTATCTATTGTGCAAATCTTATTAAAGCCAAAATGATATTTAGCGTCCCATTCATTCACCACACTATCTATATAATGTAGAGTCAGGATCTAGATGCAGATAAAAATAATGTTTAATGGCTCAAAACAGTAATTCATGGCTTGAGTGTAGAACACATGACAGAGCGTAGAGCTTCACCATAACTATGAATCCATGAATGGCACGTTCACATGAACATTAGAACAAACTAACATTCAGACAGTAATCCGTACAGGTAAGAATCAACACCATGGTTAAATAACTGAACTAATTAGATAACACGAGACACCTGAGTCTAATTGACCGTTCGCAAAGACCCGCCTCCCTTAGTTACTGTTGCTATGTCCGACAAGCCACGCCGTTCTCACGCCACACCATGTTCTCATGCAGTGAAACACGCATCGCGGAGGAGACAGGGCACCGACAACACACTGACAGACAGGACAGACCAGGGTACTTTTGATATGAAACAAAGTCTCAACTTTCAAATTTGGTCATTTTTTAAGAAATCTAAACAATAAATACCGTTTTGTGGCTCTTTAATGTGTCTGACAGATCGCCTCAGTTAAAGCTGCTCGTGAACCGATCATCTCTTCCTTCTAGTTCATTTATAGTATCAAATAAACATAAATGAACATTAGAAGGAGTATTGTTTTAACCGCAGAAAGACGTCAGTACACACCGCTTTTCCAGTTTAAATCCTCCAACATAATATACTAACTCTCCTGACTGCTTTGTCGGACAAAAATGGCGGATTCGGCGGATGGCGGATTATGATTGGCCAGATCCCCTTTCAATCAAACTCCCTGCAAAGGGTCAATTAGCCCAACAAAGATTCTCTGAAATCATTGTCCATGGGAGGGCCAGGACCGTGGGGCAGGGAAAAAACTGGCCTAATTGCCAACCCAAAAGGGAGTTCAATGGGCTCTGATACAAATATTGAGACAGTACTACAAAGTGCCTGACACAAGGTAAAGACATTTATGGCAGTTATACAAAACCAAGACCCCATAACACTTATTGCCATATGAAGCATAGCACACATCAATAATTTGTCCATGGCAGTGGCATGAAGCTTGAAAGCTCAAGGTACCCTTACTTGTCACATTGTTCATAGGTAACTTAGTTTCCCCCGTGACCATTGCATAAAACTTGGAATCTGAAAAAACTACCCCTTCGTTCCAGAGAGAAGAAAAAAAAAATGCACACTCGTTCTTAACCATGGCATACCTCTTCTCAGTTTCAACGTTCTCATTCAACACTGAGACGATCACATTCTCGGCCTCGGTGCAATTCTTTGTAGCCTCGGCACTCACATTCTCGGCTTCGTTGCACTCGTTCACTGCAGTCTCAGCACTCTCGTTCTCGGCTTCATTACACTCGTTCACTGCAGCCTCAGCACTCACGTTCTCGGCTTCGTTACACTCGTTCACTGCAGCCCCAGCACTCACGTTCTCGGCTTTGTTTCACTCGTTCACTGCAGCCTCAGCACTCACGTTCTCGGCTTCGTTACACTCGTTCACTGCAGCCCCAGCACTCACGTTCTCGGCTTTGTTTCACTCGTTCACTGCAGCCTCAGCACTCACGTTCTCTGCTTCGTTGCAGTCATTCACTGCAGCCTCAGCAATCACGTTCTCGGCTTGGTTGCACTCGTTCACTGCAGCCTCAGCACTCTCGTTCTCAGCTTCGTTGCACTCGTTACTGCAGTCTCAGCACTCACGTTCTCGGCTTCGTTGCACTTGTTCATTGCAGTCTCGGCACTCTCGTACCCCTCTACTAAAAATTATGTTTAATTGCTCAAAACAGTAATTCATGGCTTGAGCGTAGAACATATGACAGAGCGTAGAACTTCACCATAACAATGAATCCATGAAGGGCACGTTCACATGAACATTAGAACAAACTAACATTCAGACAATAATCCGTACAGGTAAGAATCAACACCATTAAATAACAGAACTAATTAGATAACACGAGACACCTGAGTCTAATTAGCAAGAACAAAAGAACTACGAAGACCATGAACAGCACTACAAAAGGAACATGAACTCAAATGACAATTTTCACAATAAAAGACATGACAAAGCACAGGTTCCTTATATAGTCAGCTTGTTGACGATTCTAGAATTTCGGTCAAATGCAGGCTATTTTTGCTGTGTATAAAACATACAATATGCTTCAAATGTTTTTTTCATGTTTGTAAATATGTACTACTTTAAATACAACACAAGGCGATGTTGCTGTTGTGGAAAAAACTAGTAAAGAATAGCCATCACAGCAGCTATCGTTTAAAGTTTGTGGCCCGTCCATTTCAGGAACTTGTGTATCAAAATTATTCTTCCCAGTGGTAAATACAACTTGAGAGGGCATTCATGTCCAATTTTTAACTAGGGAACTCTTATTTACGATAAATATGATAGCATGTGAAGGCAGCATGGATATACAGAGACTAAATCCGAAATCGTCCCCTATACCCTTAAAAAGGGCATTATTTGAAGGAGACAGCCATTTGTAGTGGTATCCAAACCTTAGTGGACGTTTTCATTCACTCCTTCAAGTGAACTGTATTATTTGACTAACGTAGGGAATACTAAACGAGGGTTTAGGTGACATTTTCGGATTTGTCTAGAGTCTGAACAAGATGATTAACTATACACAGCTGAGACACT
The DNA here is from genome assembly GCA_900092035.1 of Leuciscus waleckii. Taxonomy (NCBI): domain Eukaryota; kingdom Metazoa; phylum Chordata; class Actinopteri; order Cypriniformes; family Leuciscidae; genus Leuciscus; species Leuciscus waleckii. Next base: position 363,272 of record FLSR01004873.1, read on the forward strand.
TGAGCACTAATCAAAACCATAGCAACCAATGAAGAGAGGGAACAAAGGAGCCATGAAACCAAAACACAGGGAAACAGGGTAAAACTAACTAAAAATCCATAAAATGAAAACATTACAGATAAACGTTACAATATGCGGCACATAATGTATTACGATTGTGCAGTAAGTGTTATAACTCCTATATGGACTTGCAGCCCAGTGCTTTCTGGTTGTGAGTTTTTCTCCCTAAGTGATCTGAAATATACATACAAATTTTATTAGGGCCAGGCCAGAGCACCAATGGTGCAAGGACCCTCTTGGAATTGCTCCGTTTTTTATTTAAAAATAAAATTTTGTCCTTCATTGCATTAAATGCTTTCTGCTTTCCGGTCTTTGGTAACTTATTAAGATGTGCTACTTTCCTCTTCCCTAACAGGACTGATATGATAACACTCCAACATAATTGTGTGGTTTCTTTCTTATATGAGTGTAGTGACCCTGACATCAATGCCATACCAAAAAAAGAGCTGGAAGTTTACGGGCAGTTTCTCTTGTGGGTCATCATAAGTGTGATTTTATATGACCACATATTATAATATGGCATAGATTTATAAAAGGTCTGTTTTCCTGTAGCATATCTTATGTTCTGTTGTCTTGTTGTATATTGTGACAAAGCATTTGTGATCTTAGCATTGAGTTGCCTTTCCCTCCCAAATTCGTCCCCCTCCTATATCCATCGGGTTCCTGAGTGAATCACCAGAAAACCGAATTGACGAGTATTCAGTAACTTTGTGCTATACACAAGCTTTTTATCTGTGTTGAGATGCAAGCAGCTGGAATTCTCTGTAACTGCTGCATCACTTCTGCTTGGTTGCACTGCTGGAACGCACACCTCCACTGACTGTACTGTTGATAGACTGAACATGCAGGGCCACTCATTTTGACCAGTCTGACTATGCTGTCCATGCTGGTTTGTATGGAGCTGGGGCTTTTATGTTTATTGTCTTTTGTGCCTGTGTGCAGTATTACATGTTAAATGTAATTTGAGTGGGTAACAGTGTGGTCATTATATTTGATCCCTTCATTCTAACTTTTGCCTTATGTAACTAACTGTTTAAATAAGTTAAATTTAAAAATATGATTTTACTACTTAATCGTGATCATAATGGGTATTTTTATAAGTAGCATAAATAACATTCAGAAACTGTATTTGAAATTAATAAGGATCAATAAATAAATATTGATACAAAAAAACATAAGAAATTACATTTATTTTTTATGACTGATTTTATTTGACATGCACAACACGGACTGATGCACACAGTGGTGCGCTGTTTAGGACGGGTTTGTGTTGATGAGCCACTAACAAAATAGTAATCTATTCACAGATTCTCTCTCTTAAAATGTAAGTGAGTGTAAATGTCAGCATTATCATATGTCTAAAGAATTGTAGTCTGTTGGGTAAAACAAGAGCTTATTGATGCAGTCAGTCTGCTATTTTATTCCAGCCGTTACTCCTGATTGGAGGCTCGCATAAATATTTAGTTTATATGTAGAAATACATTTCAACTTAGTTTAATGGTGCAACGCAAAAATATTTAGTAGTGTGTAAGTTGCTACTTAGTGTCCATTTACGCCAAACTAGGCTAAGTTGTAACTAAGGCACAGCTGGTGCAACTGGCCTCTGTAGTGTACCCTAAACAGTTGAAAACACAAGTCCTAATATCCTATGTCAGAAATCAAAGCCTTTCTTTTAAAAGAAAATCACACTCTCCTGTGAAAAGCATCTCATAAAAATAATTTAAAATAAACAATAGAATTGGTAATTATAAAATAGAATACTTTCTCAAATGTTTGGAACTGTTATTCAGGCATTTATAAAAACAGAGAAAGTTGTCATGGTCAAACCCTAAAGATTTTGAATCTCTGAAAGGCTGAGCACAGATTGTTTTTTTTATGAATGAAAATGAATGATCAGCAGTGAACCAGGAGGATACCAGAAAAGTAGTCCATATGACTTGTTTTCAAAAGCCATGTAATAGCTTTGTGCGAGAAACAGACTAAATAGTTAACTACAGTAATTTGTGGTATAGTTGTGTAGTCTTTTTTTATATTTACAATTAATTGCTTTTGTTGCTGTAAAGTTTTGTAAAATACTTTTTTCTTACTGTCTGCTGTGTCTCTCAATGAAAATTTTCTTAGATATGTTAAATGTTTTAACCTTTGAGGATTGTATGCCACGTGACCGGATAAGCTTGGAAGTACTGTATTAAGTCAGTTGATTCAAAGGAAGACATTATTGTAGAACCAGGTTTGTGGTCTGCAGTACCAAGCCGCAGGTGTGTCTTTGAGCTCGAAGCCTTGTATTCTCCCTGAAAACAATTCCAGCGGGGCCAGCAACACTTAGCATGGATCACAGAAGTTCGCTTCAATGCCCAGCAATCTTCTGAGAGGGAGAGAAAAACCATTAGTATTCAAGAACCTATTTTTTCTAGCTGTCACACCTCAAGAGCTTTAGGGAGAATTGGCTCATTCACAAGTGAGAGTGCAGGCAGAGAGATGAAGGGGTGGTTATTAAATGCTCTCTTTTATTCTTTTTCTTTTCTTCTCCTTTGCTTCCTTTCTGCTGGTCTAAAAGTAAAGAATTAGAATGATAGGATGTCTGGACTCTAGAAACGCCTCATGTCATGCTGCCCTTTGTTCAGCTAACAATACGTCTTCTCGTTTATTAGACACCTGCGGTATAATTTGCATCTCTGATTTAAATATGTATTTGTACTTAATCCAAGACTGTTCATTTATTTACATTTTTTATTTCATTTGACGCGCACAGTGGAACCAAAAAGTATTTGAATATCTTTATACATAGTATAACGAAAATATCAAACAAATGACAATTATTTTAAAAAAAGACAGCACAAACTCTTTTTCAATCAAAATGTTTAATGAAAGTAAGTTAGTTTTCAATGAAATTATGATTGTTATAAAAAAAGAAAAGACGTTTTATGACTTTGTAAATTACTATTTTGTATATTATTATTATTATTGTGGTGGACGAAATACGCAAATCAAGTACTTGAGGAAAGTACAGATAGGCTACTCTTAAAATATCACCCAGACCCAGGGTTGCTGCTGGGTCTGACATCATTATGAATTGTCAAGTAGCTAGTAGTCAGTATGGAAGATTAGTGGATGCAGATATGTATTGATCTGCAAGTTCGAAAATTAACGTTTTATTTTATATAGCATAGTATTTAAAAATAAGGAAAAACTAAATGGGTGTTGACAAAGAATATAAAAACCGATGTCACATTGGGCTAAATGCATACAATTTTAAGAAGAACTCTGCATAAAAGTTTTATACAATTTGAACTGCTACGGCAGTTCAAATGGAAGGTGCATGCGCATTAATTTGCATTATTTTAATGTTATGTTGTTTTTTACGTAAAACCTACCCTGTTGAGATGATGATGTGGACAGGTCCACATTCAAGCATTGCAGTGGGCTGCCTTTAAGGGCACCTATTATGCAAAATTCACTTTTACATGGTGTTTGAACATAAATGTGTGTCTGCAGTGTGTGTACACAACCACCCTATAATGGTAAAAATACACCCACTCCTTTGTTTTAAGCCCCATAAATCATAATCCGTTTGCAGTTTCTATACAATGTGACCTCACAAATGCTTAGGCCCCACCCACGACTGCTGACAGACTAGACCCCACCCTGAGTGAGGTGTACATAGTCTGCCATGTTTATCCCCTCACCAGAGCATTTAACAGCAGCATTCAAGTATTCTTATTAAAGCTACTAAAGTTATTAAAGTAGTACATTCTTACATAAAGTACATGTGGACTGGATCGGACAAAACTCTTTACTGTGCCTGTGTACTCTAGTGGTGTGCCTGGATTCTCACTCCCTTGTGCTCTCCGTGTTCCTGTACAACAGCGTGTCAGAAGTTCTGTTTTATCATAACGCTTTGGATTTTACCCGGACACTTTGGATTGGATCTAACTGTGTCCCGTGTAGCAGTGTGTCTGGATCTTCGTCTCATAACGGCTTGGATCTTATTTGGACAGTACTATGTGGGTTAGATTTAGGGCTGTCCGAATACCATTTTTTGAGCTTCGAAGCTTCGGTAGTAATGAACATCGAATATTCGAAGCTTCGGAGATAGGGGGCTGAACATATTCTTCTCTCTAATAAAGGCAGGAATCTCTATGTGTCTGTCTGTCCGTTTGCATTTTGATTATTTCGAGAACCGTTCATCCAATCGACTTCACAAGGGAGTGCAGTGTCGCATTTGGTGGTGCAATATAGATGGACACGCGAGACACGACACGTTCAGAATTAATAAACTTTTAGTAAACTACAGAACACCGCGAGCGGGAAGCGGCGCACCTCAAGCGGGCAGGGCTTATATACTTGACGCACGCTGCACTAGCAATATAAAACGCACACACACATGTCTGTTAAATTAAGCAATACTTTAAGGTAGTCTATATTTTTCTGACTAACAAATTACTGACACAGTAAAGGGTAGATTTAAATTAAGAAAAACAAAATTTCAATAAAGAAAAACAAAATTTAAATAAAGAAAAAAACTAAATGTAAAATTTAAATAAAGAAAAAACTAAATTTAAATAAAGAAAAAACAAAATTTTAAATTTAAATAAAGAAAAAACTAAATTTAAAATTTAAAGAAAGAAAAAACGAAATTAAGTTAAATTAAAATCGAGATTAATTTAGATTGTGCCCGTGAAACTTTACGATCACTTCACCTTCTACGTCGGTCTAAATATGTTCATAGGGAATCACAGCGGAACTTTAACACCACAGGGACTGATATTAAGGTCTTATGTTCCCGTCCCATGTGTACTCATATTAAACAAAATATCTCTCATGGTGTTTGCCCTGTGAACTTTTGCTATTCACAAGTGTGTACTATACATTCTGACAAAGTACGTCCTGAATTCATCAGGTTCGCGCACCTCAATTTACGTTCACTAAACAAAAAGACTGATTTACTCTATGACATCATCTATGACAAAAAACTCGATGTCTTCTGCATTTCTGAAACTTGGCACCAACAAAATGACTTTTTAAATCTCAATCTGTGTACTCCACCGGGATTTACATATCTTGACAAACCCAAAGCAAAGGGTAAAGGGGGTGGCCTTGCTGTTGGTACAGTGCAGAGATTTCTGTTACTGAAATTGCTGTTCCTTCTGTTTTATCATTTGAGAGTATTGTTTTAAAGTTAGTGGTGTTTCTCCTGTTCTGATCTTGTTTATCTATCGACCACCGAAACCTAACCCTCTGTTTTTTGATGAACTCACAGAGCTACTTGCATTTGTAAATTCCCTCTGTCCATCTATGATTATTATTGGAGATATTAACATTCATGTTGATAATCCTAGTTGTAATCAACAATACTGCCAATTTTATGGAGATTCTGGATTGTTTTAACATGATACAACATGTCAACTTTCCTACTCATAGAAAAGGTCATACACTTGATTTGGTGTGTACAGCTGTGCTGATATTAATCAGCTGGAAGGCAAAGATTTGTGCATTAGTGTCCATAAGCTCTTGACTTTTAATTTATCTGCTCCTCTACAAAAACTGCAAAAGAGGGTTATTAGTTTTAGAAATCTTAAAAATATTGATCTTATTCAGTTTTCATGCATGATCAATGATAGGTAATACTGTTGATCAATATAACTTAATTTATCATCAACTTTAGATGTGCTGGCCCCCAGGAAGGAACGTATTGTTTCATTTACGAAATCATCTCCCTGGTTTACTATTGCGCTTAGGGCTCTTAAAGCTAAGAACAGGCAGCTGGAACGACAATATAAAAAATCAGGTCTGTCCATAAACGTATGTACGATGAGCAATTGGTTCAGTATAGTGATGCCCTCAAAATAGCAAGAACTGAAAACTACTCTCAAGTCATTAATGATGGTACTGCAAATTCAAATAAGATGTTTAAGGTAATCAACAAACTCCTTAAACCTTCCAATTCACTTATTTGTTATTCTGTGCAGCAGTACAATAAGTTTCTGAAATTCTTTGCTGAAAAAATTGAGAATAATTATCAGTCTATTACTTCTGTCTCTCTGTGTGCACCTCCTGAGATTCATCCCTTAAATTGTCCGCTAAATTTGTTTTCTAGTTTTAAAACGGTCACTATTGATAACATTTCAAAATTAATCATGACGATGAATTCCACTACCTGTACTCTGGACCCTATTCCAACTTATGTTCTCAAATACCCCTTTTCCACCAAAAAAGAACTGGTTCGGAACTGGTGCTGGTTCAAAGTTGGTTCAACTTGCGAACCTTCTCAGAACCTGTTTGTTTTTCCACTGACTAGAGAGCCCAGCGAATGGCGTCACTGTGTACGTTGCCATAGGCTACGTCTTAAGGGGGTGTACACCACCTGCAAATCCAATAACATCAGCAATTTTCTGATTTCTGTAAATGAATATAAAACTTGCAGCACAGGGTGAAGTCAGTATACATTAACTACGATATGAGACACATGCAAATTTAATATAAAACTATGTAACGTCGGTTAAACGGCGCTCTATTGCGCGGCAGGATTTTGAACACGGTCCTGAGCCGTTGCTGGGCGCCGCGGACAGACGCCGAAAGGCACCGCCGGTGTGTGTACACTTCTAGAGAATAATGCGTTCGAATTTAAAAGACGCGGCGCGAGGCTGAGCTGAGCTGCGCGTCCGGTGTGCGACCCCCTTTAAGCTTTCCTAGAAACACTTGCGCCAAATTCAAACATAACAATTACAATGGCGGAATACATCGTCTTTCTACAAATGTTTCTCCTTGCTTTGCGATCCTATATTGGGGTCAGAAGAAGACGTTTAGAACACATTTGTGCTGTTCGGACGGAGGTTACGTTCGAGAAGAAGTTCGACAATAACCCCGCCTCCAGCATGACGTGGTTAAAGAACGGTTCTAGTCCAGCAAAGAGTTGGTGCCGCTTTGGAACCAATTTTCCTGGCCGAGAACCGGTTCTTTGGCTGTCGAAACACAAAGAACTGGTTCGCGAGTAGGCACCGGCTCCGAACCGGCACCAGCACTGCCTTGGTGGAAAAGGGGTAAAAGAGTGTCTGTCATCTATCAGTCCTCGCATTTTGAACATTGTTAACGCTTCCCTTATTACTGGACTTGTTCCCCAAGCCCTTAAGGTTGCTGCCATCACATCAGTTCTTAAAAAGCCTGGGTGTGATGTGTCTGATCTGTCTAACTACAAGCCTATATCTAATCTTCCTTTTTTGGCGAAGGTTCTGGAACGTGTTGTTGTGCCACAGATTCATTCTCACTTGTCCTTGAACGAGCTTTTAGAACCTTTTCAATCTTGGTTTCAATCAGGACATAGAACTGAGACTGCCTGGGTCCGAGTTATGAACGATCTCCTTGTCTCTGCTGACTCTGGTGCCCTTACCATCTTGGTGCTGTTAGATTTGAGTGCAGCTTTTGACACGGTGTGTCACTCTATACTGATTGAGAGACTTGAGACTTGGCTTGGTATTTCCGGTACAGTTTGGAGTGGTTTAAATCTTACCTTACTGATCGTATCCAGTTTGTTGTTTTAGAAAATAATAAATCTAACGTCGGACAGGTCATGGTGTTCCTCAGGGGTCTGTCCTTGGCCCAATACTTTTTACTATTTACATGCTTCCTTTAGGGCAGATTATTAGAAAGCATGGATTGGGGTTCCACTTTTATGCTGATATACACAAATTTATATTAGCACGAAAACTAATATCACAGGTATCTCGGCAACACTCTCTGACTGTCTGCAGGAAATAACATTTTGGATGTACCACAATTTTCTTAAATTGAATGGTACAAAGTCAGAGGTCCTTTTAGTTGGTACCCCTGCAGCTGCCTGTAATGGTAAAAATGTCAGTTTACACCTTGAAAATAATGTAGCATTCCCATCATCTCAAGTTCGTAATCTTGGTGTTATTTTTGACTCTCACTCGACACTTGAAGCAGATATATCAAGAACATTTCAAAATCTTGATTTTTTCATCTCAGGAATATTGCCAGGATTAGGCCTTTTCTTTCATTACCTGATGCAGAATGGCTTGTCCATGCACTCGTTACCTCTAGGGTTGATTATTGTAATGCCCTTTGTCTTGGCCTACCTGCAAAGTCTATTAAGCACCTTCAACACATACAGAACTCAGCTGCACGTGTTCTTACACATACTCCTTCTCGTCAGCTATATCTCTGGGGTGCTTAGGAACCTGCATTGGCTTCCGGTCCATGCCCGCATTGATTTTAAAACTCTTATCTTAACATATAAAGCCGTACAAGGAACTGCACCATCATATATATGTGATTTAATTACGCTATATGCCCTCTCGATCTCTCCGCTCTGCCAACTCTTTTCTCCTTACACAGCCTTCTTGCAGACTAAAAACTAGGGATGCACCGAAATGAAAATTCTTGGCCGAAACCGAAAACCGAAAAAGAGGAAACTAAGGCCGAAAACCGAAACACCGAAATAAATTATGCCAATTATTAGTACCATTGCATTTATGGCTATGACTGTGTCTAACTTTACTATAATCAAGGCATTGCATAAATTAATATTAAAGTTTCAAAGAATAAATCAATTAAAATGTTATGCAAATATTTATTTAGCACATTGCAAAGTATAAAATTAAATGTTTAACTTGACCCCACTCATGTGTACATTAAATAATAATGTAAAAGCCTACTGGCCTGCAGAAAGGTTTAAAAATGAAATGTTCTCTCATAAAAACAAACTACATTTAGGTCAATACTGCCATAGCGAGCTGAGCTGCTGGACCGGGATGGGCTGCCCCTGGTAATGCCTCCTGCTGGTGGGACATCATCTGGGATGGTCTCCAGAGTGTTTAAGTGCATATTTCCACTATCCACTAAGTTGTCTACCAACAGGTTTGCAGGGCTGATTCAATCGACGGCTTTCTGAAAAAAGTACTTTTAATACTGCATTTATATTAGGCTACTGCATTACTGCGTAGGCTATGTTGCATTTTACTTCTGTATATTTTCAATATACAGTAATATCTGGTTGTTACATTAAGTACTTTTGTGTAGTTTAATGTAATCATATTGTGATGTGAGGAAAAAAGTACTTCAGTAGGTTACTTCACATTTGTAAGTGAATACTTAACGAAATATGCAGTTCCGAAAATTAAACTAACAAAATGTAGGCTTATTGTCACAATATTAACAAATTGTTGCTAACTACAGCAGCGTCCCATATCAAAGGGCGCATCTGAAGCGTTCGGACCGGTCTAGCCTACGAAGGACTGTTCTTGTCGCCTGGCAACCGTGACAGCTGCAGATGACGAGCGCGAGAAATACTGGACTTTTTATATTCAATTGGGTTTTATATTCAAACAGGGCTAAACCGAAAATACATGATCCGGCAGCGCCGGGGCTAAAAATCCTCACCATGTCCTCCAGTAAAATATAAAACATAAAAATGACAATAGCCAATTCTTGCTCCATAGCTGTTTACTCAATTATCAAAATAATGATCAGGATGGCAGCTGTCCTCTCGCACCGTTGCTTGGCGCCAGGAGTGGTGATCGGGAACACCTGGTTGCACAATTAGGAAATAGGAAGGCTACATGGTGCGTCCTTCAGAGGACGCATAGGCTGCATCCTTGAAGTCTGCGTCCTTCAAAGGATGCAGCCTTCAACATTGGGACACAGCTATAAAGTTTTTTGTTGTTGTTGTTGCTTATTGTTTTTTAGTTGCTTATTGTTTTTTAGTGCTTCACACTCCAGTCCAGTTGGTGGCGGTAATGCACCGAAAGTTGTTTGCCAACCACCATAAAACACCAAACGAAGAAGAAGAAGAACCGCAAACATTAGCGAGCACGCCGGAGTTATGTTTGGGACCATTTTACACCTTCATCATGACTATAAGTTTGCGTGTGCATTCGCAGCCTTTTGTTTTGTGCAAATGTAAGTTGTAATGTTGTGTTTATTTTGTGTAGGCCTAACGTATCTATATCTGATTTATCACATATAACAATAGGTTATTGTAATAAAATATTGTGAATTATTTGGGTTTAGTTGCCATAGTCGCGTTGCTCCAGAAATAGCGCGTCCACAACATGAGTCATTCTGAATGGCACAGTTAAAGTTCACTTGTGCATTCGCTTCATTTTGTGCAGATAAAATTTATAATATTATGTTTATATTAGGGATGCACCGAAATGAAAATTCTTGGCCGAAACCGAAAAAGAGGAAACTAAGGCCGAAAACCGAAACACCGAAATAAATTATGCCAATTATTAGTACCATTGCATTTATGGCTATGAATGTGTACTAACTTTACTATAATCAAGGCATTGCATAAACTAATATTAAAGTTTCAAACGGGCATCAGGGAGCCGCTATCAATACGCGGGAGACTCCCGGAACTTACGGAAGTCTTGGGACGTCTGTGTTTTAAAAATGGCTGTCCGTGGGTCACTCTCAGATATATTGAAATACGTTCACACCGTAGATATGTTGCTTCAGACAAGCACGTGCAGGCCGCGGTATCTGCTTTTTGCGTCATCACAACATTTCGGCCGTATTGTTTCGGTGATAAAAGTCTTTCGGCCGAAAACCGAAAATGCACTTTTGGGCCATTTTCGGCCGAAAATTTTCGGTGGCCGAATATTCGGTGCATTCCTAGTTTATATGTTTATATTTTGTATCTGATTAATCTCATAAAGGATACGTTTCTTTGAGTTAAATAATGCGATCCAGATTAACGGCATTCATTTCACGCGCAGCTCAAACAGCAATGCAAGGTGAGCAACATCTCATTCATTTGGTGAGGAACATAACAGTTAGCGTTTTGTGCAGTATATTTGTTTCAGGACAGGTAGCCTATATCTTCATTTGACTGTTCTAATACGCCCTCTAATTTTACTGTCATCTTCCTCAGGGATGATTTAAATTGTGTTCAGTTCTATATAAGTTTCCTGGTCTAGTAATCTTACTATTACCTTTCTCAGACCAAGGGGGATTATAAGTGCTGCTGCTGTTCAAGTTTTTCATATGTAGTTTACCAGAATAGATTATTATATGTAGGCATAATAGGCTAAGCTACCCATATAGATTTTTATTTAAAACTTATTTTATGTTGCTTAATGTTTCACATGCAACAGGTGAGCCAGTGCACAATTTTTTTTTATGTATTTTAATTTTCTGTGCATAATTTATTTTTTTAAACTACATAAATTCCATCTGTACCATATCCCAGCTGTTACAATAAAACATAAATTGAGCAATATAACATGCATTTTTATTCAATATATAAGCAATATTTTGCTTTTTATGTTAAAGACACTATTGATACCGTGAGAATTTGACATTATCAGTTAATCGTTAATGATCGATAAGGTCAGTCAACTAATGATTAATGAATTAATCGATAATTTGCATCCCTAGTAGTTTGTCTGTATCAGACTAGCAGTATAAGCTAGATCAACATTAGAATAACATACAGATCATATTCTAACATTTTATCATTGTTGAACTATATATCATTGATTAGTTTTATGTAAATGTGCTCACCTGACCGCAGTGCATGTAGCGGTCGAAGTCTCGGACGTGGAGCTCTTGTTTATATACTGTCTATATATACTGTGTACTGAGCTTTCGGCATCTCGAAAACACCGCACTGATATTGATTCTCGTTTTAGTTCTCCTTTTTTATCCAAAGTCTGCTTGCCATGGTCCAATGTTTGAACGAAACAACAACAGCGTGCAAATAGACATTGTGTTGTCCACGTGTCGCCTTGGTTACTATCAAAGGCTATTATTATGTGTACTATTACCAGAGAATGTCTAATATGGCGAGAAGTTTCACTCTCACTACACTTCCGGCTTCTGAACTGGTTGCAGTTCCACTCTGATTCCATATGAGGGCGCTCACAGGACGAGTGCAGAATGAATGGAGGTCTATGGCGCTATACCCTTCAAAATCCACTTTTCGCAGGATATAATTTTTTGTCTAGTAATTTGAATGTTGTATTCGAAAGGAGATGCAAATTACACATTGCTGGGTGTTAGATTTTTTAGAGTCACTTATTTGCTTTAAAAAGTCTTTCAAAATGTCAATGACGCAGAATGCTGGCGTCATTAGCAGAATGCTAGCGTGTTATGGGCAACAACAACTCAACCTGTAAGAAATCAAAACGACATAAGTACTCGTTCATTCAACTTTCGACCTAAAACCCATGTTGAACTTGCAAAATCTACAATCAGATCTGAGATTTCTCAATGGCAATCGGGTGAAAGAGACAAATTTAGCCGTCTAGCCCCATTGACTCCCATTCATTTTGCACTCATGGCGAGCGCCCCCAGTGGAACTCTGGTGGTACTACAACCAAAATTCGGTACAATAGGGCTAATAGGGAGTGGGCAGGCTCTCCGTAGACGGGCTCTGCTATTACTATGGCAGCACGAGTGGAAACCAGGGACAACGCGGATATGACGCCATTGACGGCGACAAAACGGAAATAAAGAAACGGGACGTGTCTTCGAATTAAATTACAAATTTCTCCTGGTTTAAAAGTTGTTGGAAACAGTCGGGATAATGTACACAACTAAAAAAAATATATAACATAGTTATATTGATTTTTGCTATTTTTAAAGCAAAAAAGTTACATATTGTGCCTTGAAGTGTTATATGTTCTGTACATTTATTTCTGAATTGGTTTATTCTTACATTTATTCTTACTTTTTCTGTGAATTATTTTAATTCTGATTATGTATATTATTTTTTCTATATCACTTTGTCCATATGTCTATGTTGAAGATAAAATAATGTTAAAACAGAATTAATTAAACAAATTCAGTAACTTTACATTTTTCTGAATGGATAAATAAATATGGTACATAAATGCTTATAATGTGTGAATGAGTAAAAATTTCCATTTTACTTCTGATTTTATTTTCGGTTTCAGGTCTGCTCCACCTACCACCTTCAGTGAAGCTCCTCCCACAACAATTCCCCAAGAAATGCTGGAATAGTCTACAATAGTAGTCTAGAAATGTAGACTAGAAATGCTGGAATAGTCTACAGTCTACAAGCGAAGAAGAGTTTGTGAAAGAACAGTGAGAACATGAGTGATCCAGAATCCTGAGAATGAAACACACTGAAGATCCTGAAGAACAAAGAGGTTGGTTTTTATTCTTGATTTTTTGTTTAGTGGTTGTGGGATGAAATAACAGTAGCAAATAATATAACTAGGTACAAAATAGAGCCTCAAAGTTAAATCTATTTTCTATCTTTTTTGTTTTCAACAATGAAATTGGCTTTTATGAGGGAAATTATATACGAGCTGTTTATTTACATTTCTTTTATTTCTGGTTCAGAATTTTTTGCAACAGTGTTTGTAAAATATTGAACACGTTTTCAACCCTGGCCATCAGAGAACAAGGAAAGGGCTTTGTAGAAAGTATTGGCATAGAAGAGCTACAATAATGTACAGTTTAATCACATTGCTCATAAATCCCTTGTGGAGAGGGAATTGCTGGGTCTAACATTATTATGAAATATCATATAGCCAGCACTAGTCAGTAATGAAGGTTAGTGGATGCAGTGAGTCAGCTCCTATACGTGAGTCAACTCGTTTACAGAGATTTCCTGATCTCATCAGCATAACAGTGTCATTCACATGCATAAATGCTAATCCA
>FLSR01004873.1:377110-394366 GCA_900092035.1 Leuciscus waleckii
ACGTCCGTTGGTGACACCCCTTTGGAAATGAGTTATTAATGAAGCTTTGCCAGACCATATTCAGTTACTACTGAGAATGGTCTGGTTTTAACCAGGCTAGACAAAAGGTTAATGTCAGACACCTGGGTTGAATCTATTCATCTATGCCTCAATGTAAAACACAAGGTACAGAGCTTTCTCAGTTTATATACTATTGTATTGGAGCCTAATTTAAACATTTAATACATTTGTAATACAACAATGCATAACATTTGACAAAGAACGCTATGCAAACATATTAGTTTTATTTCATTTGAAACTGCTACAGCAGTGGGGAAGATGCATGTGCATTAATTTGCATTATTTAAATGTTTTGTATTTTTCCTAAAACCCACACCATAGAGATATTGATGTGGTCATGTCTGCATGCAAGCATTTCAGCGAGCTTAAACATATCATCCTTTTACAGCAGATTTAGTTCACAAACCAATATGATTTTCATTTACTCTTAAAGGTATGGCGGAGGATTTTTTTTTACTTCCGGGTGGATCACCTATACTATTGGTCCTCCTAATTGTCAATCATTCTGGTGAATCAATCAAACTTATTCAAAAGTGGAGAGGGCAGGTCTTATCTAAAATTCGGAAAGATCCTCCACTATACCTTTAACAGAATCATTGAAAAGAATCAGTTTATTCACGAGTATCAGATTATGTGAAAAATTCTTCAGTTCAAAATACAGAAAAATTATACATTAAGAAATGTAGTATGATATTGTGCTTTGGAATGTAGTAAAGTAAAAATTCCTCAGAATAAAATACTTAAATATTTGAATTTCTATTACACCCAATGAACAAAATAATGAACTTTTGAAGTAGCATTATATTACCCCTTTAAAAAAAATCAAGGCAGTCATAATTTTGCATATAAGTTGTCTTATCTCTTCACATTTCTTTGATGAATAAAACTTTTTTAAATTTCATTTTAGACCTGATGGAGGAAATTAAGGAGAGTGAAGAACTGAGTGAAGCGGAGGAGAAACATCATATCAAAACTGAAGGAAAATCGTTGAGTTGCTCACAGACTGAAAGTAAATTTGTATGAGAAATGCCAGCAACAATTTCACTTGTCCTCACTGTGGAAAAAGCTTCAAATACAAACAAGGTCTTGAACGTCACATGAGAATTCATACTGGTGAGAAGCCGTACTCATGTGATCAGTGCGAGAAGAGTTTCATCGAAAAATTTAACCTTAAGAGACACATGACAGTCCACACTGGAGAAAAGCCGTACTCATGTGATCAGTGTGGGAAGAGTTTCACACAAAAGGGAGTCTTAAATGAACACCTGAAAATCCACACTGGAGAGAAGCTGAAGACATGTGATCAGTGTGGGAAGAGTTTCACACTAAAAACAAACCTTACGAGTCACATGAAAAACCACACTGAAGATAAACCAAACACTTGTCATCAATGTGGGAAGAGTTTTTCACAACTAGGATACCTTAAATACCACATGACAATCCACACTGGAGAGAAGCCGTACACATGTGATCAGTGCGGGAAGAGTTTCATATTCGCATGTTCATTTAAAGTACATCTGCGTTCTCATTCTGGAGAAAAACCATTTAAGTGTGATCAGTGCAGTAAAAAATTTCTTTCGGCAGGTTCCCTGAATAAGCACATGATCGTTCATTCAGAGGTGAAGCCTCATGTGTGTTCTTTGTGCGGAAAAGGATTTTCATGGCTAAATGGTTTAAAAGAACACCAGAAAAGACACAGTGGTGTGAAGAATTATGTGTGCTATGTTTGTGGAAAGGACTATTTTACAGAGGGTGAACTAAGCAGCACCAGAAGAGAAGCTGCACACAATAAAGACTCCTTAAGGATCACATGAAAATCCACACCGGAGAGAAGCCGCACACATGCTATCAGTGCTGGAAGAGTTTCAGAAGTGTTCGAGCTTTGAAATTACATCTGTGTTCTCATTCTGGAGAAAGAAAGAAAGAAGCACAAGAAAGTTGATACAAAGGGGAAGCCTTACATGTGTTCTGCATGTGAAAAAAGTTTTACACTACTGACATTTGATAAACTGAAAAAAACTGAGAATTCACATTGGAGAAAACCTTTCAAGTGTTCACACTGTGACAAGGATATTCAGTTTTTTTTCCCCCTACATATCGTCGTCAGCTATGATATAAATTGAATCATTATACATTATGATTTTTGCATTGTCATTTGTTTCCCCAAATGTCTTATGCATATGTGTGACTTTATCTTTTACTCTCTTCTGGAGAAGAGGACACTTTTAAGAGGGACATGTCTTCAATTTTTTATTAAAGTATTCTTCATCGTATCTAGTTACTCTATTTATCTATTTATAATTATATTGAGGATGTAAGAAATGATCATGTAGCTTTGTGACTGGATGCTGCTTTGATTCTCTTCTGCTAGTGTTGCTTTGGACACCTTTAAGTCTATAAAGAGAGAAAGTTTTTAGCCAAGTAATCATTAACTAAACTTGTCACTTATTTTATCATCCGTTTTTCATCGTGGGGTAAAGTCACCTTTATTTATATAACGCTTTTTACAATACTTGAAAAATAGATTGAAAATTATGGAAGGAAAATAATGTTTGTTTAGGATGTACAGCAAACAAAGCTTTTGGATTTACAGCAGAAGAAAATAGTGTCATTGTCCAGCTGTTGATTAATTCAAGTGTTAAGTTCAGTGTTGATTAATTTCTTTTATAAAAAAGTTATTCAGTTCATTTATCTATAGCCACTCTGGAGAAAACAGTGATGTCATTGTCCAGCTCAGTTCAGTTCTCATATAATGGTGTCAATGCAGGGAGATCATTAATATGTGCAATATTAATAGGCGACAGTGGCAAGGAACCAAAACTCCATAAGGTGACAGAATGGAGAAAAACAATCCATGGGAGAAACAAAGTTTCTTAACAAACATGAAATAAGTATATATACATCACATGGACAATACTATAAATACTGCATATATAAATAAAACTGAATAAAAGATTAACATAAGAAACAGTAAATGAGTAAATACTTGAATATGAAATTTGATGGAGATTGATATTCAAAGATTTTTAATTACTAAGGAACAAATCATAAATGAATAACGCGATAGGAAAAATATTATGAAGGAATTCAGAATAAACATTGACAGTTTGGATGCACAATCCCCTATTAACAATTAGGCAGACATCTATATTGAAGTTTAGAAAAAAACATAAATGAACAAATACCCCCCAAAAAAAAAAAACTAAAATTAAAAGCATAAATACAGAAAAATACAGATCTGAAACCATTTGTATGTCTGTGTAATTCCCTCAAATTGGGTTTCATTTAATTTATAATACAGACAGTTGTGGTCCTTGATTCTGATTGGTTGGTTAAGCCAATTTGAAGCTTACAAAGCACAGTGAACTGCTCAACAGTGAGTGAGTGAGTGAGTGAAAGTGAGGACGCTAGTGGGTATATCGTCTCCTTTTCTGTTTGTTTGCAGTTGGCAGACAAGCTCGAGGTGCATTTATGCCACCAAAAAAAGGGATAATTAAACGCAGGTGTTCCTAATAATCCTTTAGGTGAGTGTATATTGAAGTTTAGAAAAGAACATAAATGAACAAATACCCCCCAAAAAAAAAAAACAAAAATTAAAAGCAAAAATACAAAAAAAAAAAAACTAAAATTAAAAGCATAAATACAGAAAAATACAGATCTGAAACCATTTGTATGTCTGTGTAATTCCCTCAAATTGGGTTTCATTTAATTTATAATACAGACAGTTGTGGTCCTTGATTCTGATTGGTTGGTTAAGCCAATTTGAGCTTACAAAGCACAGTGAACTGCTCAACAGTGAGTGAGTGAGTGAGTGAAAGTGAGGACGCTAGTGGGTATATCGTCTCCTTTTCTGTTTGTTTGCAGTTGGCAGACAAGCTCGAGGTGCATTTATGCCACCAAAAAAAGGGATAATTAAACGCATTATTCATTCACTCTGAGGTGACTCAATGATGTTCAATTGTTTTGAAGTGTTTTGGTCTTTATTGTTATTCTGTTTTGTTAACCTGATTGAATCTAATTGTACTGCTGTCATGGCTAGGACACTCCCGTGAAACAGATTTTTAATATCAGAGAGATTATCCTGCTTAAATAAAGGTAGAAAAATAAATACAAATGATAATAATAATATATCTCCCGTTGCTACTTTCAGCCCTAAAGTTGGAAACACCTCAAAAGATTCAAAGTTGTCATCGGATCGCTTGTACATCTGGGAGATGTAAATGCTGCGTTCTTTAATGATACACCTGGAAACAAAGCTGTCGTAATGCCAAACCCCCTCACGAAAGAATAGAGTTGTTGGGTTTACAACTGTGACAAGGACTGAGTAACCGGATAAACATTGTATGTGAAGTATGTGAAGTTCACAGCATAAAAAAGAGATTTACACCCCGTCCTGTGATTGTGCAATTTCCACACTCCAAAATGTGACAATGAACAAAACGAACTGTGATTGGTTGCTTTACTTGTCAGTCAGACAGCTCTTGAGCGGTCCTTAGACAATAAAAGCTCCATGGACACCAGACCTTCTGCCATCAGTCTGAAGATCTGGCTATGTGGCGAGACTTCCCTCCCTTTGCCGACCACCTCTTTACAGGTGCTCTCGGGTTCATAGTACAAATTTTCTTCCACAATAAAAATCTGTTGATAAAATGAGTAACATGCTTAGTCAGCATTAGTCGATGAATAAATATAAAAATCAAACTAAAGTGAAAATGAATGAGATAGATTTCTCTCTTTATTGACTTAAAAGATATTGAAAAATAACATGAGGTATAGAATAAAAGAAGAGCCGGTCGAAAAACTATAACATGATGGTTTCTCTTACATCTGCACTTGGTAAATAAGTCAAAAGTTGTAGAGTAACTACAGATATTTTTTCACATTTTCACAATAGCTTTGTGTTTTTAGATTGTGTAATATTTGGTAAGTGTCACAGTCACCCATTAGTCACTGTCTGCACTACATGTCCCATCATCCTCTCCGGCTCACACCTGCACTCACTCCACCATTACCATTACCATACAGATATTCTTCAATACTCAAATTAAGATCCTTAGTACGTTTTCCAACTTTTAAATCTTTTAATGTCTAATAAATGATATTTGACCCCAAACATGACTGAGAGTGAATGACATGGGTTTGTAGTATTATTGTCTGACTGTTTAGATTATTAACTGCCCCTCAAAAAAGGGGATTGAATTGCCAGGATCCCCAAATCCTTTGAAACTTACTGATACATTGAAGGCTAAGTTGGGCACATTGAATGTGCAAAACTGTTGAGTGATGGAAGTCTGTTAGTGTTTTGAAGAGATGGCAAACAGTATGATATGGCTTTTTGATTAAAATTGATGATGGGGAAAACAGTTAATGTCAGTGGTGTGGAAAGAGGAGTAATTTTATATTTCATGTTATAAACTCAGAAAAGAGACACCTGAAAATTGTAATGCCCATAATACCATTGGTGAGTGCTTTCACTTTAATGGTATTTGAGGAAATAATGGATGAACTGGGGTTATATACCATCATGCTGAAGCGTTTCTTCTGCAATTCTTAAGCCTAATGTAGGGAAACCACCCTCACAGTGTTCCCTGATCTTTTGAGGAATTTTCAGTAATAAAGGAGAAACAATAACTCAACACCTTTTTTTTCCGCAGTATCTCTCTTTATCCTCTTTTTTTTTTCTCTACTTTTGCAAAGTGTTAAATATGCGCTTCACACTCCAGACCAGTCGGTGGCAGAAATGCACATTTTACGTTTATTTCCCAGACCTCCAAAAACCAGAAGAAGAAGACGAAGAGAGGCTCTCCGACTGCTGTTGCAAAACAAAATATTTGCAGCCTTCTTAAAGCATCACGGACACAATTTACAAGTGAAGACATGCATTCAGACTATCTGGAAGAACAGAAATCTGTAAAGATGGAGTTTATTGAAGATTACTGTGAGAACAGGAGTGATCCAGAACCCTTCAAAGTGAAGCATGAAGATACTGATGAACTGAGAGGTTGGTGTTTATTCTTGATTCTTCATTTATTATGCTGTAAAACATGAAGGTTATAAAACTTAAAGCAGATTGTCAGTTAGTATACCGGAGACTATCTAATCATAGGTAAACGTAAAGATATTTTCAAATCCATTTGAGAAATAACAGTCTTTATTGCTGGATTATAGGTTTAAAAAATAGCAGCAATATGACTATATGATGTTAAATACCGACTGTAAACACTGACTGAACGCAACTGTCTCTGACTCAGCATGATCAGTCAGTAGTATCAAATTATATTCATAATCTGCCTAGAATCTTTCAGCTAGTCATTAAGTTATCGTTATAGGCTAGTTGTGGAGTGGACTTTGCTATTCTTTTAAATTTAGAACGATTTTTTACATTTTATAGTTAGATTGCAATTATAATTTTTGCTGTGAATTGGCCTTTAATTACTAACAAATTATATGTTTTAATAATTTATTTTTTTAGACATTCCTCTGTACATCCCCAGATAGCACAAGTACATCTGCAAGATGTCTGTTAAAGATCACTTCATCTGGAAAGCATCTCTGTTTACTAACATCTGATAGACATCTTTAAGATGTTAGTTTAACAACATTCTAAATCATTACATCTTAAAGACATATTCTAAACGTCTATTTGACATCTGACAGGAAACGTTCTATAGACGTATTGCAGATGAGCAAACACTCTTAAAAATACATCTTCCAGATGTAAACACGCACATCAAATAAACGTCTCCATGATGTACGTGTGCTATCTGGGTCTAATCATTACTGATTCATATGTGACACCTTAATTACATTTGTGGTAATGAGATTTATTAATTTTGAATAATTTACTATCATGAATCAGAGTAGTTGCTAGGGTTGGGAGAGATTAAATCGCATATAATTAAATTATTTTAAAAACTCATCAAAGCACAGCATTTGTAGCAAATGTCCTTGACATTCACATTACGGTCTTTAATATTTTATTATGTGTGACTTAAAATTAAAAAAAAAAATCTTTTTTTTTCTTCATTTTAGACCTTATGGAAGAACATGAGGAGAGAGAAGAACTGAATGAAGTGGAGGAGAAACACGTCAAAACTGAAGAAAAATCTTTGAGTTGCTCACAGACCGAAAGTAAATGTGTACGGAGAAGAGCCATCAAAGAATTCCCTCAGTGTGGAAAAAGATTTCCATACAAACAATGTCTTAAACGTCACATGAGAATTCATATTGGAGAGAAGCCGCACACTTGTGATCAATGTGGGAGTGCTTTTGCCACAGCTGCCGTATTGAGACGGCACCAGAGAATTCACACTGGAGAAAAACCTTACAAGTGTTCACACTGTGACAAGAGATTCAGCCAGTCAGGACATAGGAAAAGACATGAGAGGATCCATGCTGGAGAGAAGCCGCACACATGTGATCAGTGCGGGAAGAATTTTGCACAAGCAAACTGTCTTAAACTATATCTTTGCTCTCACTCTGGAAAAAGATCATTTAACTGTGATCAATGCGGTAAAAAATGTATTAGGGCAGGACACCTGAAGAGCCGACTGAACGTTCATTCAAAGGAGAACCTCACGTGTGTTCTTTGTGTGGAAAGAGTTTTTCACAACTGGGTTATTTCAAAATACACCAGAAAATACACAGCGGTGTGAAGGATTATGTGTGCGTTGATTGTGGGAAGACCTTTATTACAGCTGCCATATTGAAAGAGCACCAGAGGATTCACACTGGAGAAAAACCTTACAAGTGTTCACACTGTGACAAGAGATTCTCTTGGTCAGGAAATCTGAGAAAACATGAGAGGGTCCACTCTGAAGAGAAGCCACACGAATGTGATCTATGTGGGAAAGTTTTAAAGAAAAAGAAACCCTTAAACTTCACATGAGAATCCACACTGGAGAGAAGCCGTACACATGTGATCAGTGCGGGAAGAGTTTCACACATTCATTCACACTTAAATTACATCTGCGTTCTCACTCTGGGGAAAAAGCATATAACTGTGATCACTGAGGGAAATCATGTCTTTCATCATCATCCCTGAAGATCCACCTGAAAGTTCACACAAAGGAGAAGCCTTACATGTGTTCTCTGTGTGGAAAGAGTTTTACTCAGATGTGTACTTTAAAAATACACCAGAAAAGACACAGTGGTGTGAAGAATCACATGTGCTTTGATTGTGGGAAGACCTTTGTTACAAATGCATTATTGACACAACACCAGAGAATTCACACTGGAGAAAAACCTTACAAGTGCGCTCAATGCGACAAGAGATTCAGCCAGTCCGGAAATATGAAAAGACATGAGATGATACACACTGGAGAGAAGCCGTACACATGTGATCAGTGCGGGAAGAGTTATAATAATTCAGGTTCTCTACTGCGTCATACTAAAAAAAAATGTGGTAAAAAACATGTGGTAAAAAAAACTGTTGGCGAACATTGAGACACTGCCTACGCTCCTGTGAGCGACGTTTAGATGAGTGTGTAAAAATGTGATGCGAGCTGCTTAAGTATTAAGTCCAATTTACACTTCTGCGTCAAACTCGCGCCGTAGCTACATCGTAGACTGTGTGTAGCGCACGCCCTTCGGCTTCCCTGACGTGCACCTCTCAAAAAAATGTAACAACGCGTCAATTCTACGCGGTGATTGGTCTGCTAGAACTGCTCCCTCTGCTTGTGTAATTGCGCGTCAACGCGGACAACGACGCACAAGTATAAATGAAAACCTACAGCGTATAGGCTCCGGCGTAGGTCCGACGCAGAATTATAAAACAACTGGATATTATTTAATCCAGCTCCTTCTGGTTGAAGATCGAGTGAAACCATCAATTTTATATGTGAATTATTTTAGATTTTGACAGATCTTACACACAGCAGTAACTAATATGGAGATCAAATTGTTCCTTTATTCCAAATTGATTATGATCCACAAATAAATGTTAAGAGATTCTCAAAAAAATATCATATGCACAAATAATTAAAATGACATCCACAAATATATGTTGGGATTTTCACAAAAATGTTTCAAATTCACAAATAGATAAAGTGACATTTTCTGTTTTGTCCTTCATTAACTGAAGAATATAGTTCTTAAAGGATTAGTTCACTTTAAAATTAAAACTAGCCCATGATTTACTCACCCTCAAGTCATCCTAGGTGTATATGACTTACTTCTTTCAGAATAATACAATCAGAGTTATATTAAAAAATAAGTTTTGTAATGGCAGTGGATTGCAACCAACAGATTTAAGCTCTAAAACGTGCATCCATCAGTCATAAACGAACTTCACACTGCTCCGGGGAGTTAAAAAAGGCCTTCTGAAGCTAAACGATGAGTTTGTGGAAGAAAATATTCATATTTAACACGTTACAAAGTAAAATTCTAGCTTCCGGCCAAACGCATTCTACTTGCCCGGTTGCCCCTTATGTACAACTCACGAAATGTATGACGTCAGAAGTAGCGCAGTGCGTCATGGCATAGTGTAAATATCAGCAGTACGTCGCCTTACTCGCATAAGTTGTGCTTTACATTTAAGTGGAATCCGTATGTCCGTTTGGCCGGAAGTTAATTTACTTTATAAAGTTTTAAATATGAATATTTTTCTTATACAAACTATGCATGTTTTTGAGTTTCAATCTTTAGGTTGTAATCCACTGCCATTATAAAACTTGGAAGAGCCAGGATAGTTTTTAATATAACTCCGATTGTATTCATCTGAAAGAAGAAAGTCATGTACACCTTAGCTTGAGGGTGAACTACTCCTTTAAACATTAGTACAACAAAAAGTTGTTTAAAATTTACATTTCATTCAACCATTAGAATGTGTGCCAAACCAAGCCAAACTATATTTATTTGCGTCTTTTGAAAATGCATTGTTTAATTTCAAATTTCAGTACTCAGTATGCATTGTTTAATTTCAAATGTTCAGTACTCAGTAAAAAAAAAAAAAAACACTCAGAACTAGGCAATTTGCCACATAATATTCACTTATAATTCAAATTTACACAATTCAAATTCAAATAGTATTGTCATATTATGAGCTCCATAGCAATGTGACAACTGTCTGAAATCATATCAGAATTTATGCAACTTTTATGTCACTCGAGATCAACATTCGTCACAAAAATTGCTTACTTTAAAAGGGTGGTATCATGTCCCTTTTTACAAGATGTAAACTAAGTCTCTGAGAGACTCTACTCCCCAAGTAGAGTCTCTCAAACCGTATTCGGACAATGATGTAACTGATGTGGAGTTAACTATCTTCAAGTAATTGATTAGCATATTCTGTCATGATAATCTATAAATCGCTCGTTTGGGAACCGGTGTAAGATGCCTACAGAGTGACATGCTATTGCATTTGTTACATACTTCATTGCAATAAATGTGTAAAGACGGATGTGACAGCTTGAGCAGACTCCCAAATGTGCTCTACTACAACAGCTCTACCTCTTCTCAACATGGACTCACCCCTTTGTTGTGTGTTTCCAGGGGCAGGGTTTTTGTACATTTTAGGGTTTGTGATGTCTCTAACCCGGGAGGGAGCTTGTATAGTCCTTATCAGTCCTTAAAAAGCGATTTCTGTAAAAGAAAATATCTCCCTTTTCTTTGAACTTTGTAACTTGGCAGATGTTGTTTATGCTCAAACAGCAACATTACACACTAACTATAGTTGAAAAGTGAAATCATAATCTACCACCCCTTTATTGTCCTCCATTTTTACTTCTGTATGACAGCACGCTGCATTAGTGTTTCCAAGTCTGCAGTTTTCCCACAGAATTGGGCTATTTTTTCACCGTTGCCTCTGGTTGTTTTTCAACTCTGTGGGTTAAAGTGGCCCCACTAACAATATTTACCCCCAGGAACACGATTTGGACTAGTTTTGAGAAGCAACTGAGCAGATTTTATTGCGAAAACCTGGCAACCCTTTCTTTGCATGAGGGTCAGTCAGAACCATGATCCGTTCACACTGGAAATCGGATATTTGCCACATATAAAACAATGTGAACAGCTATACAAAAAAATGAGATCTAAGCAAAACTCAGAATTGAGCACATGGGCTACGTTCACACTGTCATTTCAAATCCAATTGGAATCTGATCTAAAATGGATTGAATGTCCACATTTTATGGGATTTGTGGCTATTCAGACTTGCTAAATTTGATCGGATCTCAATCATATATGCACAAAAATTGTATTTGGACTGACATTATGAACGTAGCCTAAAGGGCCGTTCACACTAAGAATGAGAACTAATGAGAACTATTATTTGCGTCCACACCATGAACGATAATTCTGCTTAGTCTAGGCTTGCACGCTGAGGTTTCAAAGTGTGCACAACGTCATTGAACATGTTTTTGCTGCTCTTGTAGCATTTACACGTGTCTGATATTTGTTATTGACTCATGGGTCCATTTCAAAGAGATAGTTCATTCCAAAATAAAAATTCCTTCACCCTCATGTTGACTCAATCTTTTAATATGAACAACTTTCACAAGTTAATATTGTTTTTTTTTACTGTTTGCTCTTTTAAATTTCTTGCTCTTACAAAATGGTGATGCCAGAATAAGTCTGAATCCGTGAGACTTTCAGCACAAATGTAGGCTATTGAAATGGGGTTCACACTGTTTGTACAGAGTTTACAGTTAGGCTATTTAACTGTAGGCTATTTCGCATAGTCTGTTGAGCTGAAATTTTTTTAGGGTGTTTGATTCAAGGATGCATTTAATGTTGCATTTATTTATTTATTTATTTATTTATATTACATTTATTAGGTTGAATGGTATGGAGACCCTAAAGGGGGATGGTGGTGGGAATAAAATGAAATGGGAGGGAAAATTTGTCAATTCTTTTGCGTTCTCTCACAAATGTGTTGCGTTCCCCCGAGAAACTTTGCATTCACTGCCAAACGGCAAGCTTCTCGGTGGAACATTTTTGCGCGGGAATGTAAAACATTGCATGCTTTAGAAACACTAAAGCATTGACAAATACTTTTTCCTCATCGTATATTCTTTTCTCATATGTCCCTTCAGGGGCTCCGTAGAATAGCCTCCCAGAACATTTGGGGCAAAATGTGGAAGATAGCCATCACATTAGCTAAACCGAATGTATGTATTTACAACGTGTTGATTTACAATAATTTTTAATAGGCCTAGGCTATGTGCATATTCTCTTATATCATACATGACCCATAAAAGCCTAAAAGCCATAAGACACATATATATATATATATATATATATATATATCTGATGTATTATACTAATATTGTTTCTTATACTAATGTATTTATTTTTAATCTTCCTTTTCCTTACAGATGGTGAGTGAGAAAGAATGGTAAGTCATGCTAAATGTAGCAATTATTATTGAAAATTAATTTTTACAATTTGTTTTTATTAGGGACTTTAAGCAACAGCTGCGGATGTTCTATTGCGCCTGCGCGACATAAAACTGCTAATGTTCTACTGTAACAGTACTGGGGTAGAACAGCTGATTTGCCGTAGCCTATTCGTTAATACGTAACTGAGTAAGTCACGTTAAGTAAATGTTATAATATGTGGCATTTTAATTGTGTCTCTATATAATTTAATGCACGTTCTCTTGCTTTTTTAAATGACATTTTTTGGAATTATGAAACAACTATTTTGTTAAATTATTAAATTTATTTTAATGATTAAATTTAGTTGATTTGGGCCAAATCTATTCCAAAGGAAATTTGCTGACTGCGCTGTTACTTTACCGAGAATGATTATGAATTATAAGGCAACTTGGATGAAAAAACAGTTGCATTACACCCTTAAATCAGTGCAAAGTTACAAAACATGGGGTTAGCGCCATCTAATGGGCATAAAGATGGAATGCAGCTCTTTTACTTCTGTTTCTATGTCAGCCAGTCCTTTAACGCCGTTTTGATTAAATAAATACAGACACAGTTTTTACCTAATAATTTAGGTCTAGGCCTATGTGTATTATTCACAAAGTCTCTATACTAAAATCATGTCAATAGGATAAAGATTAATTTTATTTTGTATAAACGAAACAAAGTGTTTTGTAGACAAACGCAGAATAATCACCTTCAAGTAATAAAAAAAAAAAGAAAAGAAAAAAAAATCGGGTGGAGTAAAGTTAAACTAGGCTACTTAAACTTATCCATCGGGATAAACCAATTCGAGGCACCCGAACATCTCCCAGGCAGATGTTCTTGAATAGGCCTATTTAAAATTAAATAAAAATAAAAAAATAGAAAAAAGGCCATGGTGAGGGGATACCTTTCATATTTAATTGAAAAAAGGCCATGGTGAGGGGGTACCTTTCACATGACCCTTTCATATGAACACATCTCACAATTGTTTTGCATAGGGCATGATTTGCACTTGATAAAGATCTGACTAACACAAATCAATTTAAGGATGATTTAGAAAATCCAAGACACAGAAATTTGACTTAAGCTTTATTAAGGCACATGATGTAACACGACCAATGCTTAACCGTGAACCCACTACAGGCATTAAAGATCGTAAATGTAGCAGAACAGGCTGGTTGTTGGCAAAGGTCTCTTGGGTGTAATCCTACCATGTGACTAACAGTAAAGTGGAGAAAAAGAAACCATTTTGCACATCGTTTTCTGATGCTCCAGACCGACGTGCGGCTAGTAAGTTTCTTTTTTATTCTTGTATTTTTATTTTTTATAAACGTCTTCGAGTACAGTTAATGATAATTGCGTTAAATAACAGGGTAATTTTATTTTCAATACAAGTATTACGAGGCCTTTTTTAATTTTTCTTCCTTTTATTTTTGGCTGTTTTTTTGCGATGAGCGAAATCGAAAGCATAATTCTGGAAATCAGACCCCAAGCACGCGGTGAATGATGCTTTAATGTATTTTTGTTTGTGTCAAATGTAGCTATGCCAGCTTTAATTAAATAGAATATATCCGTTTACTTACCACAATGACCATTTTTAACTATTGTGGGAGCATTTGAAATTAATAGCCAACATTTTGAGCATGACGTGATCAAATGATGTGAAATCAAAAGAACTATGGTTCGTTGGTGGATAAGTAAATATGAGTGTAAAATCATATAAACGGCAATATGATCAGTTTTCCCTTCAATGTTTTGATCCAGTGCTGAAAAAGAGTTATTTGAAATGCACCTACACATTTGGCTGCACTAAATGAAAATGTTTGTTTCATAGTCCATGTTATTTTTATGCAGATTGTTTGTTACCAACTTAACACTCATAATTATATTCACCTCATAACATTATGGTAATCTCCAGGTTGTGCTGAGCAGCTGAATGTCTTCAACACATCGATCCCAGTGCTGATCTGATTTCAATGGCAGTTTAACTGCAGTATTACAAAGGAATGAGGAAAGGACTCTCTCTAAGATGAGTCTCTCAGAGAAACAGAGGTAAGACTGCGTCTGTTTTCAGACAGTCATTTTAAACACGAATGAAGTGTCACAATTTTAGCTCTGTTACCGTAAGGCAACTGTAGGCTACTGTATTTATCATAAAGTTTTAGATTCATTTCCTTAAACAGTCATCATTAATCAACAATCATAAACTTTGAGTATACAATTCATTATATATGCTTTACTGAAATCATGATAAACTAAAGTGATAATGCAGCTCCATCAATAAAGGGATAGTTCACCCAAAACATTTATTTCTGTCATAATTTTTTTACCCTCAAGCTGTTCCAAACCTGTATGAGTTTCTGTCATCTGTTGAACACAAAAGAAGACATTTTCAAGAATGTTTGGAAACCAGACAGTTGATGGTAGCCATTGACTTCCATAATAGGAAAAAAATTACTATGGAAGTCAATGGTTTCATCAACAGTTTGCTTTCCAAAACTCTTCAAAATGTCGTCTTTTGTGTTCAACAGAAGAAAGAAACTCATACAGGTTTGGAACAAAATTTAGGGTGAGTAAATGATGACAAAATGTACATTTTTGGGTGAAGTATCCTTTGGAGGATAAGACATAGTGTTAGTATGTATGAGTCTATAGAACACAACAAACACCCAGGAATAAAGAAAGGAAGAAATCTGCTTGTTCGAGTCCAGTAAAGGTGTAGGGTTGAAAATTAACAAAGTGTCCGCATATCAGTTACAACTTTAGTTTCTCTGCCAAAAAAGTATTTTATATTTGTAAGGTCATAGAGATGCCGATAGTGATCAAGGTTTATTGGATGAGGTGTTACACATTAGGGATCTGCCAGGTGTCACAACTTTGTTCCTTTTTAATATTGCTGTAACTCAAAGAGTATCACAAGATCACGGAAATGGATAACATGTATCTTGAATTAAATATATGTTGCTTTGGATAAAAGTGTTTTCCAAATTCCAGTGAAATTTCTGGATAGGTTGGCGGTAGTAATGTAATACAAGTTTTTAAGAAGAACTTCTTTCTATCCAATCACACTCAAAGCGCCAAGAGAATGAAGTTACTCGCTTATTAGAATATCAGATATCACGTCAAAAGCGAGTAAATGATGACAAAATGTAAATTTGTGGGTGAAGTATCCCTTGTAGGATAAGACATAGTGTTATGTATGAGTCTATAGAACACAACAAACACTCAGGAATAAAGTGAAAGGAAGAAATCAGCTTGTTCAGAGTCCAGTAAAGGTGTAGGGTTGAAAATTAACTGTGTTAAAATTCAAAGTGTCCTGCATCTCAGTTACAACTTTAGTTTATCAGCCAAAAAAAGTTTTTTATATTCGTAAGGTCACAGATATGCCGATAGTGATCAAGTTTTATTGGCTGAGGGGTTAAACATTATAGGGATCTGCCAGGTGTCACAACTTTGTTCCTGTTTAAATATTGCTGTAACTTTTGAATTAAATAATATTGTTGCTTTGGATAAAAGTGTCTTCCAAATTCCAGTGAAATTTCTGGATAGGTTGGCGGTAGTAATGTAATACAAGTTTTTAAGAAGAACTTCTTTCCATCCAATCATACTCAAAGCGCCAAGAGAATGAAGTTACTCGCTTATTAGACTATCAGATATCATGTCAACATTTTTAAAAATAAAATAAAAACAAAATGACAATAATGTACAGTTAAAGTTTGTTTTAAATTATTTTTTGCAACAATAAACCTCTTCAAATGAGACTGAATACCGTATTTAGTAAAATGTTTCTCTCTGTCTTTCTCTCTCATCTTTGTGTTATTAGGGAAAGATCAGACTCAGAGGTTTCCAGCTCTGAGTCTGTGAAGAGTGACCAGTCGAAAGGTGATGTACCATATTTCACTGAAGAAACACCTACCAAAAGGTATTTCGTGCGTTTTTCACTGTTGGTCACACATAGACTATGTTAAAGTTTTTTTAATTAATATTTATCATAAAACTTTAAAGTTTTGTTTCTCAACAAACAATTGCATTATAATATTATGATTAGCTAACTTATCCAAATAATAATGCATGGTTATTGTTTGTTAAATTGTATTTAATTGTATTTAATTATTAAACTTCTTCAAATGAGACCAAGGAACTACCTTTATGTTTTTAGTGAAAGATCAGGCTCATATGTGTCCTTCAGTGAGGAGACACCATCACCAACCAAAAGATATTCCATGTGTTTTATGTTACATTATTTAAATTTCTTCGTTGTGGTATTTGTGAAATTGTGAATTATCTTGACTGACTGAACAGACAATCTTGTCCATATTGTGAGAAGGACAAATGCTCTTTCTAAAAACACCATCATCTACCAAAAGGTATTTAATGGGTTTTTTATTGTTGCTACACGTAGACTGTAAGAAAGTATGGCAATAAATATTTTTCTTAAAACATTTAGATTTCTTTTCATAAAGCATTGTGTTAATACATTTTCTATATATATATATATATATATATATATATATATATATTATATCAATCACTGAGTAACCTCCTGTTGTAATGTTTTATGTTTTTTTTTTCTTTTCTTTTCTTTTTGTTAGTGAAAGATCGGGCTCATGTGTGTCCAGCTCTGTGTCTATGAGGAGTGACCATTCAAAAGGTGATGGACCAAACTTCAGTGAGAAAACACCATCATATATCAAAAGGTATTTAATGGGTTTCTTATTGTTGCTACACATAGACTGTAAGAAAGTATTTTAATAAATATTTTTCTTAAAACATTTAGATTTCTTTTCTAAACATTGTGTTAATGCATTTTCTATATCACTGAGTAACCTCCTGTTGT